>CAKAOI010050635.1:330-27029 GCA_916701655.1 Sebastiscus albofasciatus | reverse complement strand
ATATATATATATATATATATATATATATATATATATATATATATATATAAGGAAAAACAAATAAAGAGAGAGAATTACAGAAGTAATAGTAGTACAATATCTGGAACAAGCTCCCAGAAACCTGCAGGACCAGTTCCAACTGAGTTCTTTTAAATCAAAGCTTCAAACTTTCCTGTTTGCTGCTGCTGCCTTTTATTGAACCAGATAATTATCTTATATACTGCACTAGAGCTTTTATTATTAGCTTGTTTTTATTTTCTAATATTTTATAACTGTTTTAATTATGTCTTAATGTTCTTTTTGCACTTTGTCTCAATGTTCTTGAATGTTCAGTAAAGCACTTTGAATTGCCCTGTTGCTGAAATGTGCTCTACAAATAAAGCTACCTTACCTTGCCTATATACATGCAGTATATTCTCTTAAACGGTCTGACCATGCACAACAGCATTAAGAGAAGTACCAGTATGTAAAAGTATATTTTGACCCTTTAACCCTTCAGTGTGGAGAACTCCTGCAGAAGTAGTAGCATAGCAACCAGTGAGTTAGCTTAGCTAGCTTAACCATATGCTAGTGGTTAGCTAGATTAACAGTTTGCTATTGTAATTAGCAAGCTGCAACCATTACATGTAAATCACCTCAGATGTTTGGTAATAAAAAAAGCTATTTATGTTTCATTATTAACATTTTCAACGTGTTTTGGAGCAGTAAGACACACTGTTAGCAGTTAGCTTGCTGCTAACTCATTCCGAGTGACACTGACAGGTTGAGTTTGATTTGGTTCACTCCGCACACCGGCGGGGCGAGCGAACACATTAATCGCGTATGTTCAGAACGTCCCCGCCCGTGCGGGAGAGGCCGGGATTAAAAAGGATCTCACACATCATCTACGTAGGCGGAGTTGCTAACAGTGCTACAAAGCCTTTAAGTGAGCTTGTAGAAGAGAAATCATTCATAGTTTGACAGCTCCTAGCTTCTTCATATGACTGATACAGACTGTTGATTCAACAAACTATATTTAGAGGTGATAATGAGACTCACAGACAGCACACTGATGCGGAGAGGGGCCTCCAGCAGGCACGCCATGTCTCTCTCGCTCTCCCCGGCGATGGAGCGCCCTGGTCGGCGCAGCTCTCTGCAGACACTCCGCCCCCCCTCCAGAGCAGCTGAGAGCGGTTTTAAAAGAAAAGTAACAGCTGCTAGAATCACGCAACTCCTCCAGGATAATAAACAGGTAAATATATATATATATATATATGTAAAGACTTAGAAGCAGATATACAACACAGAAACAGCAGCTAACTTGGCAGAGCTGTCTGTCTGACAGTGGATTGTCAATGAAGTGTTTATAAATGTGACGTAGGTGATGTTTCAGTGACGCAGATTCGACACAATAAACTTCACACATAATAAATATATAACCTGAAACTTGCTCTCATTTATTCTGGTCCTGTAAATTTACATGTGAATTGTGGAAAGATGTCAATGATTTTATACTTTTCTATAATTTTATACTATAATTTTCCCAGATTGTGCACTGTACTATAGAAATATTATATTTGGTTGCTATGATTACAGTGACAAAGACAGCAATGCATTTTTTCTCATTAATTTAATTTTAGTTCTCGCGAAATTCTACATTCACAAGTGTAAATTTACCGAAAAAAAGCCTAATTTCTTTGTATTTATGAAAGAAATAGATCTATATCTGTCAACAGTTTCTTCCTCACAAAACAAAAAAGCAATGAAAACAATGAATACATGCAATATCTTCGTTTTTAAGTGAAATTATTGTCATACTCTTGCGTGGTCTTTTTTTTAATTTTATGTTGGGTTTGTTTCATTTATGTTGTCTTTTGTATGTAAATGTTTTTAATGTTTTCTGTTGTTACTATGTATACTGTCATTTTGAAATAAAAAAAATTAAGAAATATATAATTAAACACACACATACACAGTTATAATTATATATGACCTTCGAATTAACTTAAAACATATTTTTTCTTATTATTGTTATTTAATTATTTATTTATTTATCTCACTTATTATTGTAAGTGTTGGTATTATTATTGTTATGGCTCAATAAGAAAGTTGGTTAATAATTAATAATTGAACTTATGGAGAAGGGGTGGGATTACATTTTAGTTTATATATTATATATATTTATTTTTCTCATGCTTTTCATTGTATGTAACTTGTTTCTGACTATCCACTTGTTGGCATGATTATTCTCTTTTTATTTTTTATTTTATTTTTTGTATTCTACATGTTCGAAATACATTTTGAAATGAATGAAAAAATATACACATTTTAGCTATATTTTTACTACAAAAAAGCGTAAACATATTACACACAATATAACAATATATAACACAAATATTCCATATTTTTGTGTTGAATCTGCCGCTGAGTATGAAACCACTAGTTTACTCAAATTGGTGACGTCTTGCGCATGCGCAGTAAGCGGTATCTGCAAGGTGGGAAAATTCATTTCTATCTCGTCTCCTCATATTTCAACATAAACATGATTTACAGACAAAGTTTACAACTTTACGGAGCATAAAACTGGACCAACATACTCTGGAGGTATTAATTCATCACCGTAAGTTATCTTTATGTGTTATGTTTGTATGTTTGTGTGATAAATATGGTTCAATGTTTGCTGTTTGTTTCAACACGATGTTTAATTACATGTGTAGCCTAGCTAGCTAATGTTAGCTATGTTATGTGGATAGTTTGAGCAGCTAGCTGTGTTGTAACTGCACACAGTAACGTTAGATGAATGTAAAGTAGCAGCAGTAGTCCTATTTGTCAGGTAAAAGTGATAACGTGCAAGTTTTTAAAGCAACATGAAGACACTAAGAGCTCCAAAAAGACCCAAGTTTGTACCCTAATGTCAGGGTGAATAAGATAAGATATTCCTTTATTAGTCCAGCAGTGGAGACATTCGCAGTGTACAGCAGCAAAGGGGATAGTGCAAAAAACAAGATGCATCAGCTAACACAGTAAAAAGAGAAACAAAATATGAACCATTTAAATAGAAGGAAGTATAAAAATAGGAGCAGTATATATAATATTGACAATAAACAGACTATTAACACAATTGCACAAGTGGAAAATGATATTGCACAGTGAGAATGAAATGAAGTTCCACCTGAAAATATCAGGTTATTGTCAGTTTTTGGTGTGTAAGTGGTCTACTAGGAGCAGTGCTGGTTGTGGAGTCTGACAGCTGCAGGAAGCTTGAAATCTAATAGGAGTCACCTTAATAGCAGTCTTGTAGAGCTGCAACGATTAATTGATTAGTTGTTAACTAGTAAATTCATTGACAACTATTTTCATAATCGATTTGAGTAGGTTTTTTAAGACAAAGTAAAAATTCGCAGATTCCAGCTTCTTAAATGTGAATATGTTCTGGTTTCTTTACTCCTCTATGACAGTAAACTGATTATATTTGAGTTGTGGACAAAACAAGACATTTGAGGATGTCATCTTGGGCTTTGGGAAACACTAACCAACATTTTTCACCATTTTCTGACATTTTATAAACCAAACAACTGAATATTTTTAATTGACTAATCAAGAAAATAATCAATAGATTAATCGAAAATGAAAATAACATTTGTTTCAGCCATCGTCCCATTTTACTTGTACAAATTTGACATTTAATTGTCAATCCTACTGACTTAAAACCATGTTTTTTTTCTCTCCTGTCATTTTTAGTGAAATGATGGAATATAGCGTTAATGTTTTGAACTTGGTTTTATTTGTATCCCTACAGAAACGATTATTTCCATAGCAGCAGGCCTGAGCATCCTTGTGTGTGGAGGCTGACAGCCTCTATCTGGGCACAGAAAACAAACCAGCCCTCACTGATTTTCTCTGGGGAATCAGCAGCTTACCTGTTTGTGCAACATGAAGATTGCGGTGGAAGGCTGTTGCCATGGGGAGCTGGACAAGATCTACGAGACAATCGGCTATCTGGAGAAGAAGGAAGGGATAAAAGTGGACCTGCTGCTTTGCTGTGGAGACTTCCAAGCCGTGCGAAATGAAGGAGACTTGAAGTGCATGGCCGTACCAGCCAAGTACAGAACGATGCAGACCTTTTACAAGTCAGTTCTTTTTTTCTATGTGTGAGTTTTTAAAAAAATGCAAGCTATGAGTGAGAGCATTTATTAATATTACTATCTTTGTTGCAGATACTATTCTGGAGAGAAGAAGGCTCCGGTCCTGACCATCTTCATTGGAGGGAACCATGAGGCTTCCAACCACATGCAGGAGCTGCCTTATGGAGGCTGGGTGGCACCCAACATTTATTATCTGGGTAGGAGAGACCAGCAGTCAGTAGATGTGATTATTCTGTTCTATTACATCTATTAATTCCCAGGCCTGACGTGACTATTTTTCCGCAGGTTATGCTGGTGTTATTCGCTACAAAGGGATCAGAATTGGTGGCGCATCTGGAATCTTCAAATCACGTGACTACAGAAGGGGTGAGGTTTTTTTCTATTTTTTTGTCTAAATGGTTGAAGTTATACACACACTATGCAGTATGATAACAAGAAATGTATGCTCTTTAAGGTCATCATGAATTCCCCCCATACAATCCTGACACACTTCGAAGTGTTTACCACATTCGAAACATTGAGGTATTCAAATTGAAACAGGTAAATATAGATTCAACTTGTTCTCTTGTACACATTTCTGTAGATTTGTCAATTTATTTATCAAAACAGTGTATATTGATTCAGAAATGTTTATTTCCACTCAGATCCAGATGCCCATGGACATTTTCATGAGCCACGACTGGCCTCGTGGAATCTACCACTATGGAAGTACGGGGGAGTTGTTGCGAAAGAAGAAGTTTCTGCGTCAGGAAGTGGAGACCAACACTCTGGGAAGTCCGGCTGCTGAGGAGCTCCTCGCTCACCTCCAGCCCAACTACTGGTTCTCTGCACATCTCCATGTGAAATTTGCTGCCGTTATGCGGCATCCGGTGAGAGTGACAGTCTTTTGTAGCCAGCTGTATTGCTGCTAATGGCCGTATTAGCCGCTTAAACATTTTAGATTGTGATTTTAATAATTTTGGGTACCAATGTATTAACCCAACTGAGTGAATATTGTTGTCTTTAGCCAAAAGCTAACGCTGCCCCACGTGTGACCAAATTCCTGTCCCTGGATAAATGTCTGCCCTACAGGGAATTCTTACAGGTGAGAGAAAGTTTGTTATTAAATAGGTAAAATTCACCATCTGGTTTAAGGTGTAGGAGTGATAGTTCTAAGCAACGATGTATATGCTTGTGTTGCAGATTGTGGATGTTCCAGAGAGAGAGGGTTCATCTGAGGGTCTGGAGTATGATCCGGAGTGGCTTTCTATTCTGAAGGCCACCAACAATCTGCAAAGGACCACCCCTCACCCCTGGAACCCCCCAGAGAATAATGGCCTGCACGAACGGTACACAGATATTTAGACATAAAATAACAGGCAGAGCAAATGCAGTCACTTGCAAGATGGTGGTCCAAGTGAAAAGGTCACGGGTGACGTAATCACTGACTCATGGATATGAATAGGCAACCATAATAACACAGCTGTTGGGCTTCCAGTTTTGGTTCATGCTGTCATTGATAATCTGGATTGTCTTTACCCATCAGGTGGGACTTCAGACCCTCAGAAGCAGCTATGATGAAGGTGATGGAGGATCTTGGCGGTGATCTTGCCATTCCAAACAACTTCAGCCAGACTGTGCCACCCTATGACCCCAACAAGCCTCAGCCCCACACCCAGCCCAGCTGTAACACTAACCCTCAGACGACCGAGCTCTGCGCCACGTTAGGCCTCACAGACCTCTACGCCCATGTTGGGGAGGGAGGTGTTGACTTAGGGAGAATTCAGGGCAGTACTGGAGGGGAGGAGGAGGATGAAGATGATAATGCAGACGAACCCAGCGAGTACCCAACCGACACTTCGGGATTTTCAAATTCATTTAATCCCGACGAGATCACAATAGAGGATGAGTGGGAGGAAGAGGAGGAGGTTGAGGGTGACTCAAAAGCAGTAGTAAAGGGAGATAAGCTGCCTGTAGGCGAAGTCCGCACCCCCGGCCGTATGTCCCTGCCCCCGCCCAAATCTGACACCTCACCCGCTCTGTCCCACCTGATGAACCTGCCACCTCCCGCCCACTCTACCCCAGCAGTAGATCGCTCTCACTCAGCAGCAGAAAGGGAAGAACATTGTGAGGACGATGATGAAGATGCCCCAGCTGCACGTATCCTGAAACGTACCAGTGATGAGACCGAGGCTCCCGGCAGTAAAAGCACAACTCCCAGAATCAAACGCAGAAACCAGGTCATCTATACAGCAGTGGAGGATGACGAGGGTGAGAATTAGAGGTCAGGGTGAGATAAGGCAAAAGGTGAGGACTCGTTTCATACCATTTGCCACAGAGTGTACAGTTCTCCTAATTAGTTTAATTGATTTGTAAAACTTAGTATTAATTTAAGTATCTACTGTCTGCTTTTTTATACAGCTACTGACGTGACAAAGCAGAGGTATGGCTTTATCAAAATACCCTAAAAACAGACTGTACGCTACAAAAGAGGGTTCATTTCTGGATTCAGTTTCTACAGAAAGGCAATTATAGCCGAGAAAACATTTGTTCAAATATGAGTTTTTATATATTTTAAACAAACCAAGGATTTTTTAGGAAACGGATTTTTGTGTTAATTTTTGTTGTACATTTCAAGATAACAGCAATGAGCAAAGAGGCTGGAAAATTTAAATATCTTTTTTGTTTTTAAATGAATTAATGACATAATATACCATTGTACAGCCATTTTGCAAACTTTCAAAATAAAATCTGGCTGTTTTGTCTTTTGTTTTACTTATCTGAGGAAAGTGAAATAAAAGCGATCAGCATTCTGCACTCAAAGCGCCATTCACATCTTTATTGAACACTATACATACTCATTCAGGGTGCTGATGACAAATCAAGTCTCGTTTTAATTGCACAGAACACTAAACCTACTTGTGATCACTGAAGAATGAATAAGGGGGTAGTTTGGGTGTTTTGAAGTGGGGTTGCATGAGGTACTTATCCATAGTCAGTGTATTACCTACAGTAGATGACGATCCGCACCCCCCAGTTTGGACAAGCAGACAGGAGTTACCGCACGGAACCATAGCAATGTACTGCTGTGGACGAGGCCAGCAGCAAAATGTATTTCAGGCACCTAAAAAGAATGCCCACCTAAAAGGAAAGCCCACCTAAAAGAATCAATATCAGTTTAAGTGTATGGTATATTTAAAATATTGTCACTGTTTTACCTTGCTGCCTGTCTGTCTGTTCGACGGGGAACCGAAGCCGTTGTATCCATCTTTGCTCTCGCCAGAGCAACTAGACTCCATTGATAAAATGGAGTAATTTTAATTTTTATCCTCAAAAAAAGTAATTTTACCTTGCAGGAGTTGCTGATCTACCACTGCTAGTTTGTTTGTGCTATTGTGTGACTTTGGTGAAACCAAACTAACCAAAGTAGTCACACAATAACACAGAACAAATTAACCGATTGAGGCAGCGGTAATCCAGCAACTCCTGTTGCAAGGTCAAATGAATGTTTTTTTTCAATGGAGTCTGGTTGCTTTAGTGAGAGTATAGATAATGGCTTCAGTTCCCCGTCAGAAACATGGACTGTATAGCGGTCTGACAGCAATGTAAAGCAGTGAAAATATTCTAAATATAGTGTACACTTAAACTGATATTGATTTTTTTTTTTTAGGTGAGCCTTTCTTTTAGGTGGCTAAAATATGTTTTCCCAAACTGTCCCTTTTTAGTGTATATAATGAGCCGTTAGTGTCCTGGGGGGGAGAACAAATCATTTTAGCTTTTATTTGAATATTAATTGAAAGTTGCATTGTACTTCAAATGACAATCTAATTATTATACCCTTAATTAGTTCACCATATTTTGATCATCATGCCTGGTTGTGAATCTAAAAAAAATAAAGTCGAACAAAAGATTTTCCCGGACACCAATATTAGTTTAAATCAAACAGATTTATAACATTAATTAGAGTCCTTTTTAAACCATTAAATCCATTCCAGGTTCACATGTGTGCTCTGCTAAAATCAACATACACTTTCATTAAAATTAAGACAATAATATATAACATACAGTGTATTCAACAAGATCTCTTTACATCCATACAAAGAGCCAATACAGAATAGCCTAATGACAGGGTGCCACGTTATTGGTTTATAGTACAAGCCAATATCAGGGAAATGTGTTTCCTGCACTTTGCCTACGAAGCACACAAACATGATTCACAGAAAAAGAAAACTGGGAATAGGCACTTTTTTTTGTGTTTTCATCAATTCACTTCCTCATTTTCACTTCAGCCAAGCCTTGGACAGCAACCGAGCACACAACTCTGTTTTAAGAGCATCATATTAAGTTAAATGAATAAGTAAAACCATATCAGATCACTATGATTTCATGTTCACCAACAACCTTAGGACAAGGGACAGATGAGGGACACGTTAAACACAAGATGGGCAGGTTTTCTCCTACATGATACAAGTTTATTACAGACCTCTTATTTTCTTATCCTCCTGCCTTTCACTCCTTCTCTAATATATCATTCATCTGATGCAAATAAATTAATCTGGGCAGAGCCATAGATGGACAACCACATTTCCTGCTATGACATTAAGCTATTTATTCAATACAGGGACTTAGTAGGTCTTGTATTTGATGCAATACTATAGAGCTGCAACGATTAATCGATTAGTTGTCAACTACTAAATTAATCGCCAACTAAACTAAAGCCCAAATTCTCTGATTCCAGCTTCTTAAATGTGAATATTTTCTGGTTTCTTCACGCTGAATTCACACCAGGTAGCGGCGAATGATTACATCTTTCTGCAGCCGGGAGGCGTGTTCATGTGTTTCAGGCGGGAAGAAATTCTTTGTAACATAGATCAACATGTCACAGGATCTGTTTACTGATTGGCTCCGGGTCCTCTCTGCCCACACTTCACCGCTAAAAGTTAAACTTTTCCCAACTTTTGTTTGGCCGCACTTCACCGCAAAATGAAAACGGCCGCAGCTTGCTGAGCTCAGGCTGCAGCTTTTCATAAACATTGCATGGCAGCTCGCCGCAGACCGCACTTCGCCACTGCTCTGGTGTGAATTCGGCGTTACTCTTCTATGACAGTAAACTGAATATCTTTGAGTTGTTGACAAAATAAGAAATTGGAGTACCTCATCTTGGGCACTAATCAACATTTGACACCATTTTCTGTTTTTTTATAGACCAAACAACTAATCGATTAATCAAGAACATAATCGACAGATTAATCGACAATGAAAATAATCGTTATTTGCAGCCCTACAATACTACTTTCTTATGGTTTGAGGGAAATATTCTCTGCTACAGACATGTAATTAGTTAGAGTTTTCAGCTCAAAAGTCATCTGACTGCATACATACACTCCAGATCAAGTCTTTCTTGTTGCTGTGTAAAGAGCTACAGCCTGTGGCGCACTCAAGCAAGTCATTGAAACCCAAAACGTTTCAGGAACACGGCACTTCAGCAAACTGTCATTAAACAAACCAAGTCTATTGGACCAAACGTATCAATGAATGAGAAACACAATGTAAAATCAGCAATCTTGTAGTTTAAACGTTTGTTTCTATCTGGACAAAATGAGAGGAAAACTATGAGTAGGAGTGCCTCTGGAGAAGTCAAAACACCGGACAATAAATACGTACAAATGGACTAATGTTGGTCAAACTGTGTCGTGGGTCTGATGGAAGGTCAGGGAGGGATTACAAATTATGGGATCATTCCAGGGGTACAATATGTGGCATTATTCACAGCAGGATTTGATTGATTCAGGACTAGGAGGAGGCAAAGCAAGCTCTGACAAAGGAGAAGAAAAAAGCGGTCACAACCTAACAATTTGGCTTCTTTGTTTTTTGTATCTTGGCCCTTTTTTCTCCTTTCCTTTCTTGGCCATGTGTGCTGCTCATTTTGTGCATTTTTACGCGATCAGGGCCGTGACTGAGATGATGCAAGGCAGAACGAAAACAAAAGAAAATTCACAATTAGTGCTAAATACTACAACAGGCTTGCCACTGTCTTCCACATTTTATATTTTTCCTTCCCTTGTTCTTTCCGAATGCAGAACCTTGGTTGTGAAACATGGTGTCTTTCTCCTCCAACTCTGTTTGCTCTTCCTTTCCTCTCCTTTTGAATTTCTGTCTGCTTTGACAGGAGGATGAATGGAGGGTAAGGAGGTGAGTGGATGCTGGGTTCCCCCGCGTCAGGCCCACCCCTGTAGGGTGGCTGAAGGAGACGGAGTGGTTGAAGGACTGTGGTGGTGTGGATGGTGGGATACTGGTGGGAGTCGCGGAGGTCTAGTTCCCACCACAGCAGGCTCGAGTAGAGTGGGCATCTGGGTCCTGGAGGTTGACTCCCCGGTGTCGCGCTGCATGTGTTGGGTTTTGGGTGTCTGTTTTTGGCATCTTTTTTGCTACATTAAGAAGACAAAGAAATATTTTGACATATCAACATTAGTTTTTATCAAAATTAACAACAGACAGCGAATAGAAATCCACCAAGAATATAAAAATCTAAAAAGATTAATTCAGGGGAAAATAACAAACGTTTAAATTTGGGCTGTCAAACGATTAAAATATTTAATCTCAATTATTGCATGATTGTCCACAGTTAATCGCAATTAATCGTAAATTAATCACACATTTTTTTATCTGTTGAAAATGTACCTTAAAGGGAGATTTGTCAAGTATTTAATACTCTTATCAACATGGTAGTGGGCACATATGCTGCAAATATGTATATATTTATTATTGGGAATCAATTAACAACACAAAACAATGACAAATATTGTCCAGAAACCCTCACAGGTACTGCATTTTCTTTGTTTAAATGAAAGGACACTCACCAATAGCCAGGAAGAGCTCATTGACATTCATGGCCGTCTTAGCAGAGGTCTCCATAAAGAGCAAGCCAGTGTCTTCAGCATACGTCTGTGCTTCCTATTTCCACACAACACGCAAACAAATACAATAAAAACATCAGCAGCAATTTGAAATAAATACTAAAACAAAAGGCTAAAGCCATAAAGAACTAAAACATCTCTTATCTACAAGCAGGAACTCAGTAGAGCACGACCAAACCACTGAGCTGTGATGCGCAGCTTCCTCAACAAATAATGTTGTCAGGTAGCCGCTGACTCATCAGGACTTTAGCACCAGTACTTGAATGCAGCCAAATAGGTATGATAAAAATGTGTTCACAGCAATTTAATGAACAGTTCCTTGTGCCCTATCATCTAATATGTTTGTAAAATTGTGGACACAAGCATGAGCCTGATTTCCACTCCCACAGTTAATCATAGATGTACGTAGGGGTGGCAATATGGGCAAAATCTGTGGAAATGGGCTGTTTCTGTGTATCAAACGACACTGTGTGCTGTTTATGTCTCACTAGAGTCACTACACAGGGTTTGGACAGGAGTGTCTTACCTCATACTCTACTAGTCTCCTCTCTGCCAGGTCAGCCTTGTTCCCGGCCAGCGCAATAACAATGTTAGGACTGGCCTGCCTCTGCAGCTCCTTCACCCAGGCCTTGGCCCTCTCAAAGGTCTCCTGCACAAACACAGCAGCACCAAGGTCAGATAAACCACCAACACACATGTCAATACCAGGCAGAAAGGTCATGGAAGCTGTGCTTGAATAATACATCAGTATAAGACTATTCATCAGACTGCTCACCTCCTAAAGTTAATGTATGCATAGAGGAAGGTAGTATACTTTTATTTATTTTTTATTTTTTTATAACAGTAACAAAAACGGCAAAGGTGAGAGCAGCAACAAAGAACAACAATATTGAGATTAGGTTTGTTTATGTAGTTTCAAAAGGAGCTAAGTGACAGTGAGGGGAAAAAAAATAATAAGAAGGCATGAAAAAAATAAATAATAAATTCATGAATTCATTAATAAACTAGTTAGTGAATAATAATAGCAATGGTAGAGGAATAATAATAGATTATTTTCATGAAATAAACTAAAGAAGAAAAATAAATAAATAGTGATAACAGCAATAACAATGACAGTAATATTAATCATAACATTAGTGAAAATAGCAGTAATAATAATAATAATAATGATGATGATTAAAAAGGCATGTTATAGTAGCTGAAGTGGTGACACTTATAATAAGAAGGCAAGAAAGAAAAATAATTAATTAAGCAATTACTGAATAAAATAGCAATGGTAGAGGTGAGCAGTAGAACTGTACTGTGTAGCTGGTAGTATACTGCTATATATTAAAATCAGGTTGTCTGGGGTGTTTTTTTATCTGATGCAAATAACTGTTACAGTTAAGTAAAATAATTTCTTCACGTGTTTGACTGTTTTAGTTTTAGTGAAATCACTACAAAGGTCTGACAAACACTTCTGCAGGCAGCCAAAGTTATCACCCTGAATAATGTTCAGGACACATTTTGAATTGAATGTGTTTATACTTTACCGGCTTGGTGATGTCAAAGACAACGATGGCAGCCTGAGCGCCGCGGTAGTACATCGGAGCCAGGCTGTGGTATCGCTCTTGTCCTGCAGTGTCCCAGATCTCAAACTTCACTGTGGTGTCATCTAGACACACCGACTGAGCCAGGAACGCAGCTGGACATGAAGGGGAAAATGGCATGTTACCAGGTGTTCTTAAAACCACCGGATTTAATACACACACTGTCCACACTCACCTCCTATGGTCGTCTCCTGGAACTCATCAAATTGTCCCTTGACGAATCGCAGCACCAGGCTGGACTTGCCCACAGCCATGTCGCCCAGCAGCACCAACTTGAACTGGCAGATCTTGGTCTGTGGTAGTGTGCCGTTGGAGCGGCCTCCACTCCCTCTGGAGCTCATACCGGCCCGCGTAGGAGACGGCAGGGGGGCTAGGCCTCCTCCCTGGGGTGGAGACAGGTGCTTCTGGGATGTCCGTCACTTCCAGAGTGGGGTCAAATCTCGCTGATGGGTGTCTTGACCTCTCTTGGCTCCTTGTTTTGTCTGAGTGAAGAAGTGAAAGTTTTGTTTTGGTGCAAGATTACTTCATGCTTACAAACCCTTTTCTCTCTATCTCAAGGCAACAGACTCCTCCTCCAGTGCATCAACAGTTACAGATTAGTTTTATAAGGAGGGCTGCAGATCTAACATGAACTCAAGGAATAGCATTGCATTGCATTGCATTTCCTTACATTTACCAGCCCTGAATATCTGCAGCACATCTTACCTTGCCTCACAAACTCAAGAAAACAAACGCCTCCTCCAGTGCATCAGTAAAGTCTAAAGATTAAGAGTTTGACAAGGAGGGCTGCAGACCTGACATGAACTCAAGGAATTGCATTGCATTGCAACTGCATTTTTTTTTTTTTTTACATTTACCAGCCCTGAATGTCTCCTGCAAATCTTACCTTAGCTCACAAACTCTTTCCTTCATGTCTCAAGGCAACAAACGCCTCCTCCAGTGCATCAACAGTTACAGATTAGTTTTACGAGGAGGACTGCAGATCTGACATCAGCTCAAGGAATAGCATTGCAACTGCATTTCTTTACATTTATCAGCCTTGAATGTCTGCTGCACATCTTACCTTGCCTCACAAACTCAAGAAAACAAACGCCTCCTCCAGTGCATCAGTAAAGTCTAAAGATTAAGAGTTTGATAAGGAGGGCTGCAGATCTGACATGAACTCAAGGAATTGCATTGCATTGCAACTGCATTTCTTTTTTACATTTACCAGCCTTTAATGTCTGCTGCACATCTTACCTTGCCTCACAAACTTGTTCCTTTCTGTCTCAAGGCAACAAACGCCTCCATAAAGATAAGGGTTTTGTTATGGAGGGTGGAGATTTTCCTTGGCAGGAATAGCAAGATGCATGTTTGTATTGCATAGCTGCATTACCAGCCCTGAATGTCTCCTCTGTGTTCACTGATTTGGAGTCATGTTTGCACATATTTCCCATTGCTAGCTGTGTCCCATTATCATGCAGTGAAACTTGAGCTTTAACAGGGATGCTGCACCTCATAGACATCATCCATCCCTGCAGCACATTTAGTCATTTTAAACATTATACTCAGACCACCTCTAAGTGTCTGTGCATCCCTGCACTAAGGTCAGTGGATGTTATCACATCATGAGCACCTCCTTATCTCTGCGTTATGTGCTACCGCTGCGACCCCTCAGTCTGGACCAGATAATCTAGATTTCGACGCCCAATTAAACACACAAACACCAGCTGTTTGTGTAAACAACATATACAGCTACTGAGAGGAAAATATAAACAAAATACTCACTGTATATATTGTGGTTTCAGCAGCAGTGCAGGTATCGCAAAGCTTGACTGTTGACAATTTGGCTGATATCAGCTGGTGAAAGAAAATGTTAACACTTCCTGTAATGTTGCACATGCGCACTGAGTGCCGCATTGTCAAAACCTGACCGCATTCAGTGACTTCACAGTTTTACATTCTTCAGTTTCGACTAAATTTACTTGCATGGAGACACATTTATCATCTTTTTTTATAGCCGAATGCACGATATTGTCTATTTATAATAGTAAGTGTAATCACAGCTCATAAAATCATATAATGACTGCACTAACTCATATTAACCTTAAATTGTGAGTAATCTGAATGGGCTTTTGAACGACATTCATTGACCGTGAGTTTTGCACGTGTGACCTCCAGGCTGCAGGTGGCGCCAGTTAGAGAGGCACCCGGAAGTCTTTACCACATGGAGGATGTTGTGTCTATGAGCTCATCTCAGTGCACTGAACACTTTCATATGTATTTAATACACTGTACAATATGTGTTGGAGTTATATGACAGCTTGCTGACATTATGCCAATGACAAAAAAGCAGAAGCAAGGGAGGGATACCTCGGTATGCTAATTTATTCACTATATCTTGCAAAACCTGATATAGAAAGTATGTAAATCTTGAGGTACTTGTACTTTACTGGGGTATTTCCATTGCATGCCACTGTGTACTTCTACTCTCCTGCAATTCAGAGGGGAATAATGCCTTTTCACTCCCTCTACAGGGATTTCACATGCAAAACATATACAATATGAAGCATTGTTATAGATTAAACTACCCAACCAACAGTGAATAAACTGTTGTACACTTGTACATTAATACACCAGTAATCCAGTAACTTAATGTCTAATAGTGCAACAATCTGCATTGCCTGTTCCACTTTTAATACTTTGATAAGAACATTTTGCCAAAAATACCTACATACTTTTAACATTTTCAGTGGAGGACTTTTACTTTGTGATATTGCTGTTTTTATTCATGTAAAGGATCTGAATATTTCCTCCACCACTGACAAAAAGTAAATCAAACTGGTCACAGGCTTAGGCATTAACGGATATGTTGACTGTGTGTTTTTTCCAGGTACAGGGGACCAACGACAGCAGCACGGTGAGCAAGGTGTCTGCTGCAGCGCAGGGCTACTTCCACGATGTCTTCCTCCAACACTTTGTGTGCAAAGCGGCCAGGAGAGCCCCGCTCATCAACAGGTCAGCAGGGATCTGAATGTTGTCATGCATGGGACTCAAGGTCACAATCACTTTATTGAACACACCAACAAAAAAATACATGCAGTGACAAAGAACCACCACATACAAGAGTCATAGTGGTACAAGAAGCGCATCACATCTTGAACCATGACATAATACACAAAGCTGGACTGAAATGACCCAGTACTGTGTTAAAATGTTTACATCTACTGAAAGGTAATACACAGTAATAATAATGACAGACTAAACAGCAATTAAATCAGGATTTTCATTATGGATTCATCTACAGATTGTTTTTTTTTTATTTATCTGTTATAAAATATCAGAAAATAGTGAAACATGTCTATCACAGTTTCTGAGAGCTCCGGATCGTGTCCTTAAATTGTATACAGTAATATACGGAACACATTATACAGTATAAATAAAAAAACAATGATTGTCCTGCTTAACTTTGAAGGAAGTCCTTGGTATTAGTTGGCAGTCTGGAAAACATCCGTCATGACCCCTTGATGAGTTTTTAAATGTGAACAGCTGTCCTCATTACACTTCACACCCCGATGAAGACTTACTAAGTCGAAACGCGTTGGTCATCCATGATTTAATAAAGGATTTTTTAACTTACAATCGGAGTGCCTCAGATGTTTTCCTGACTGCCAAACTACACCGAGGACTTCCTGCAAAAGTAATCTGGACTGTCATTGTTTTTTATTTGTATTTGACTACTTGTACTATCCTTGAAGAGCACCTTACTTCAACATCACCAACACCGAGTTTCTTGATCCAGTTCAGCACTCCCTATTTGTTCTTCATTATCAGACAGTATACAGTACAGTATATTATAATAACAATCATAAAGTGTTGTACAAATTGAAGTGTACTGTATGTTTTAGGGGCTACTATGTGCGCTGGAGAGCTGTGGACCACTGCGTGAGGAGGTTCCTACACATTACTGAAAACTGCCCCACGAGACAGGTAAGTTAGCAACATCATTTCCAACACTGTTTCGTATGGAAAGTTGGAAAAGGTTGCGTATTCATACCATCATTTATTTATTTTTTTTCCTCACTCCCTCTCTTATTGTCTTTCCCTTTTTGCTAGATTGTGTCTTTGGGTGCAGGGTTCGACTCTGCATATTTTCGCCTCCACGCAGATGAAGCACTTGCCAGGGCTGTTGTGTTTGAGGTAGATTTTCCTGATGTCACCCGGCGCAAAGCTGCCCTGATCAACTCTAATGTTACACTGAGAGGGATGTTAGACCCCAGTTCATCTTCTCTTACAGGTTTGTCATTTTCCTTCACTGTGATTCAAATAGATTTTCATTGTCATATAAGTCATGTTAGATTTCAGAAGCACATGTCTGTCTGTGTGTCTTCAGGACCTGTGTATGTGTCCAGTGGTCAGTACCGTCTGCTAGGGGTGGATGTTCGAGAGGAGTCCCAGTTTGAGGAGGCTCTGGGAGCAGCTGGGCTTGACTGGGCTGCCCCCACACTAATCCTCTCTGAAGTGGTGCTCACCTACATGGAAACACAATGGTAAGGAGTGCAATTTGCGTAGAACCCACCCTCCGGTTCCCCCCCAGGTTAACACTGTCAGCTCTGTCAGCAGTTTGTTTTCATTGTTAACACCGTTAGCACAGTATGTTCTTTGCTGTTAGTTGCGAGCCACCTGCTCAGCTGTCACCATGTTGAAAGCCGTGCAGAAGCAATAGAAATGTTCCCAAATCTCACATTCAGCACAAGTATGTATATGATGATTCTAATTAAGTGTAAGTTTAAAATCATGTCCTCTATTTTGAAATACATTATCACGATATCTAGCAAAAATAATCACTATTATGACCTTAGCCATGATCGTACAGCTCTAATGTGAATGTTTGTCAGTTATACAGTATGTTGTATGTCTTCCAGGTCAGACGCTGTCATTAGTTGGGCAGCAAAGCTCCTGCCACAGTCACTCTTCGTCATGTATGAGCAGATACATCCATTCGATCCCTTTGGTCGCATCATGCAAGATCACTTCCTGAAACTAAATTCAACTCTGCACGCCCTCCGACAATACCCGGACACCGCTGCACAGAGGCACCGCTTCCTGGACAAGGCCAGTATGCAGACAATACATACTTATTACCACATCTTGTTACTGTTGTTGGTTGCTCTGTTTCTCTTCAAAGTTTGTACAAATGTTTAATCAGATGGCGTTGTGGTGTTTTTGTCTTTAGGGCTGGGAGCAGTGTGTGTGTATGGATATGAATGACTTCTACCTCGGGCTGGTCCCTGAGGAGGAGAGATGCAGAGGGGAGAGCCTGGAGCCTTTTGATGAATATGAGGTTAGCTGTTGAACTGTGCTTACATCTTCTTATTTTGTATAAAATCATATGTCCCAGTAATAATATTGAACAGAGTGACTCTATATCTTGTCAGGAGTGGCACCAGAAATGTTCCCACTACTTCATCCTCTCTGCATCTCGAGGCTCTTTGATGGAGCAGGCTTTACTCACGCACGCTCCAGGTAGCTATCACTTTATTTACCTCTCATAGAAAACCACACAGGCATCTAACAAATCTTTTGTTTGTTTTGTGTCAGTATCTGCAGTGCCGTCCGTTTGCCCGTCTTGGAGCCCCGCATCCCTGAGTGTGCAGACCATACCAGTTTGTACAGAGGGGCTGGGGATGGCTTCCACCTCGGTGAGCCCGGGGCAGGTCCTGCTAACAGGAGGCTCTAGCAGAAGAGGCAGGGGGCCGGTGACCAGGATCCTCCTCAGGGGCCAGGAGGGCTGGAGGTCTGTCAGTGTGGAACCAGCAGTAGATTTAGGTGAGAGGGTTTGCTGCTTCTGATTTTCTGTTTTCAGTTTTCTAACTGTCAGTAGTAGTTTTTGCTCTCACACTACATTTAGAGAGAATATGCAGAAAGTGACAGGTTTGGTTAATCCATAAAAAGTTAGTTCCAGCTTGAATCAGAACTTTTATATTCATGCAGCACTGGCCAAAGCATCTGCACAAAATCATGACCATTACTGTTTTTTTTCTAGTCGTATTATCAAAATTGTGCAAGTAAAATGAGACCAATCTAGCCTCCAGTGTGAACAGTTGGTTGTCATGTTGTCTCCTCCCAGGTGTTCGACTCTACCACACTGCTACCTCTCTTCCTGGAGGAGGTGTTGTGGTATACGGCGGTCGCTCCTCTCCTCTCAAACACGCCAAAGACCTTTTCCGAGTAACCCTGGACCCCGGTGGTCCAGCTGGTCCTCTCGACTCAGAGGACCGAGACACGGGGAAACTCTGTGTAGAGCAGATGGTCTGTACGGGTGATCCACCACCGCCAAGATGGAGGCACACTGCTTCGATGGTCAGTCACAAAGGTGAGATAAGATAGGAAATCTTTTGTGATTTCTTTCCTCCTTTCGCTCATTAATTTTCATCCTTACTTACTTAGTTATTATACATTAATGCTCTCTGTTTTCTTCTGTAGGTGAAGACTTTCTGTTTGTGTTTGGTGGAAAGAATGAATCAGAGGCAGTTCTGGGTGACGGCTACTTCCTGAGTCTAGACCAGCAGCACTGGACTGAGGTCAGTCGCTATCCAGTGGTGTAGTGGAGGGTATACGCAGGTATACCTTTTTTTGTGGCGGTTTACAGTTTACCCACCTAAAAGTCAGAAAGCTATTAGGATATATAGGAGAGTATACTCACTTCCTCCTACCTAGTAGCACACCCACCTCATCACATACTTTTTTTGTCTGCTGATTTCTTACTGCAGGACTTGAAGCTCCACACTGTGAAAGTCTATTTTTTAGCAACATTTTGTGAATTAAACTTCCCACAAACAGCTGAACAGGCAGCCTTTTATGTCATTTTTAGAGATGTAAGTAAGAAAAAAGTAAGAGAAGGTTTTAGGAGAAGAATATGAAAAATGTTCTTGCATGAGGCTCAGTGTGTGTGTGTGTGTTATTTACAGATCCCAGTAGAGGGCGCAGCACCAGAGGCTCGTCATTCCCACTCAGCATGTTCATATCAGGGAGGTGTGGTGGTGTTTGGAGGACTGGGCAGAAGGGGGGTGCCACTGGGGGACACAGCAATGTTGAGACCAACGGAGAGAGGCTTCTCCTGGGATACGATAGAGCTGCAGCCCCCTCCTGTTCCCAGGTCTGTAGTTCATCAAAGCCAGTGACTTTCACATCATTCAGGCCTGAAGTTTCTGCTGAAGTAAATCATCCACTAAAGGGCCATAAGACCTGAATCTGTTTCCTTTGTTTTAGATACTCTCATTCTGCTCATGTAATTGGTGAAAAGCTGGTTGTGGTTGGTGGAGTTTGGCTCCATTCAGATGGTGTACCAGGTGTCGTTGTGATCGATCTCATCACGTGCAGTAGTGTGGAGTTCAGCCTGGACATGGTCAGTTAACATTTGGACCCACTAAACACAGCAATAGTTTAAAGTGAAATTCAGTGACTTTTGACTGTATTGATGCATCAATTACTACATATACAGTCATTTGTTAGCAATGCATTTTCATTGATCATGTAGCCTCAGGTTAGACCTTCTAACCAAGATACTGACTGATATAAATCTTTGTGTGTTCTAACATCTCTAGTCCTCGGTGCCGTGGCCACTGATGCTCCACTCATTCTGCTCTGAGCTGACGGACTCAGAAGAGCTGCTCCTGATAGGTGGAGGAGGAAACTGTTTCTCTTTTGGGACTCACTTCAACCTTCAGCCTGTCACTGTGGACCTCAAACCTGCGTTGGGATGAAGCAGCCTGAAGGCCCAGACACACCAAACCGACATCAGAGAACTAGCGGTGCCGAAGGCCGGCTGTTGCGTCGCCTCACATTGCCTTTGTATCGACCAAAAAGTTGCACTCGAACACACCGCAAAGACAAGAAAACTACCACGTACGTTCTGCGCCTGCGTGAGAGGAAATAACTCTCCACACCAGCAGGTCGCGGTAGTCGGTATTCATCATCCAAAAAGGGAAACTGGAAGACCGAGGACGGCGGATATACAAGCTCCATTCCAGATTGTGAAAATATTTGTGTATTTGAATGATCAGATGAGATGAAGGTGAAAAATGAGAAGAGGCTTCTGTGTGTCCTCTTGACTTTAGTCACTTGCTCTATTTCTCTCACCGACGAGCTCCGCCACCGAGTCAACATGCTGAATCAACCAAAAAGCCACTAATAAGGGCAGATTAGAGTCAACCACAGACTGTATATAACCGTGACGTCACCCATTGGTTCGTGGACTACAGTTTTGAAGCCTTGACATCGGCATTTTGGCCGTCGCCATCTTGATTTTTTGCAACCAGAAGTGACACGAGAGGGTGGAGCTAAGCACAGCTGAATGCTGAATAAGACATTTTCAGTATAAGCATCCCCTGCGTTATGGTCTATTTGACTCTAAATGGGACCATAATTTACTAAATGAACATCATGCTGTATTGAAGAAGACTTGAAACTAGTGATTGAGACCATAAACTCATGTTTACAATGTTTACCGAGGTAATAAATCAGGTGAGAAGTAGGCTCATTTTCTCATAGACTTCTATACAATCAGACTTCTTTTTGCAACCAGAGGACTCGCCCCCTGCTGGCTATTAGAACTAATAGGAAGGGGGTGACAGACACTCACTGACGGCTGACCGAAGGTCTGGTGTGTCAGGGCCTTAAATTGTTTCTATGAAACGGTTAAGCTGCTAAAATCAATGACTGAGGAGGTTATGCAATCCAGACTCCAACCATCAGACATGTCAAACAGGATGAAATGGATAAACTCCAGACAAGTGCTATTGCTATTGAGCCCTGACGTGTGGATGTAAGGTCACAAGAGGGTCAAAAGAAATTAAACAAGTCATGTATGGCAAATCCAAAGAAACACCTTCAGTCTGCTTTCTGGACAGGTTTTTAATGTGAGACCTCAGTTTCAAATCACAAAATAGTCAATTAAAATCAGAGTCAAATGTCGACTTATTGGGGAGGTGAAATCATTCAGTGAAGCGCCTGAAGGACTGGACCGCAGGAGTGACGGCACCCCAGTCGCCAGGCTTGCGGTATTCCCCCTTCTCCAGGAAGTACTGGCGCCCGCGGTAGTTGGGGTGCTCGTAGAAAACCCACCAGCCGTCGAAGATCTTACAGGAGTTGACCTCCCTCCAGCGGAACTTCTCCAGGAGAGAGGGGCAGTCCTCGGTGGCCTCGAAGGCCTGGCCCCCGAAGTCTGCCTTCTCATACAGCTGCATCTTGTACTGGATCCCGCTGGTCTGGAGGGTGATGGGAGGAAGCGGGGGGAGATGGTAGGGGTGTGGCAGGAGATTACGGGGGGTTAAAGAGGTAGCAGGTGGAGGAGGGTGGTTGTTAGTGTATGGGGGTGGGAGAGAATAGGGAGGGGATGTGGGGTCAGAGAAAAGGGGAAGGGGGGATATATAGGGAGATGAGATTTGCATCCAACAAAAGGAAAGTATGTTTGTAGTCTCATCATGGTTCTAGTGTACCAGGCATGATCCACCACAGTGGTTCCCCAACCATTTTCCTTAAGGGACCCCTATCATTGAGTAAACTGACGACCCCTGACTTAGTGACAATTTTATGGATATTTCATATTCTATTCAATGCATAACAATAACAATACAGAACAACTGATAAACCGGACAATTAACCCAAATAGTGAACAGAAGAACTGCAAGAAGTTTGTGTAAAATGAGCGATTTGGATGAATTTATCTCCTGTGAATGTTGCATCAGAGATGTTTTTTTCTGTTAGTGTGAACACAGACAGTGGTAGAACTACGGTTTTAGCTTTACTGGATCTCAGTGCTGCATTCGACACGATTGACCATAATATATTACTAGACTGACTGGAAAACTGGGTGGGTATTTCTGGCATAGCACTCAGCTGGTTTAAATCCTACCTAAAAGATAGGGACTTCTTTGTGTCTATAGGTAATTGCAGATCTGAGCTGAACAAAATCACATGCGGAGTTCCCCAAGGCTCCATCTTGGGGCCTCTTTTGTTTAACATCTACATGCTCCCACTGGGTCAGATTTTTGATAACAACAAAATAAATTACCATAACTATGCAGATGACACACAAATTTACATAACTCTATCACCAGGAGACTACAGTCCAATACAAGCACTGAGTGAGTGCATTGAACAAGTCAATAATTGGATGTGCCAGAATTTTCTTCAGCTGAACAAAGACAAAACTAAGGTCATAGTTTTTGGAGCCAAAAAGGAAAGATTAAAGGTTAGTGCTCACCTACGATCTGTAATGTTAAAAAGCTCGGACCAAGCCAGAAATCATGGTGTAGTCATGGACTCTGACCTGAGCTTTAACAGCCACATTAAGACAATTACAAAGACAGCCTTCTATCACCTGAAGAATAGAGCAAGAATTAGAGGACTGATGTCTCAGCAGGATTTGGAAAAACTAGTCCATGCATTTATCTTCAGCTGACTTGACTACTGTAACGGCGTCTTTACTGGTCTTCCTAAAAAATGGATCAGACAGCTGCAGCTGATTCAGAACGCTGCTGCTAGAGTCCTCACTAAGACTAAGAAAGTGGATCATATCAGTCCAGTTCTGAGGTCTCTACACTGGCTCCATGTCTCTCAGAGAATTGATTTCAAAATACTGCTGCTGGTTTACAAAGCACTAAATGGTTTAGGGCCAAAATATATTTCTGATCTTCAGCTGTGTTCTGAACCATCCAGACCTCTCAGGTCATCTGGATCAGGTCATCCAGACCTCTCAGGTCATCTGGATCAGGTCTGCTTAGTGTCCCCAGAGTCACAACTAAACATGCAGAAGCAGCGTTCAGTTTTTATGCACCAAATATCTGGAACAAGCTCCCAGAAACCTGCAAGACCGCTACAACTCTGAGTTCTTTTAAATCAAAGATTAAAACTTTCCTGTTTGCTGCTGCCTTTAATTAAACCAGTTAATGATCTGATACAGCACCAGAGCTTTTACTCCTTTGTGTTTTATTCTATTTTAACTTCTATCCTAGCTTTTATTTTTAGCTGGTTTTTATTTTCTAATCTTTAATGTTTTAATGTTTTTATATTTTTATATGTTCTTGAATGTTTATGTAAAGCACATTGAATTGCCCTGTTGTTGAAATATGCTATACAAATAAAGCTGCCTTGCCTTGCCTTGCCTTACAATGTTGTATTATGTGATTTTATGTATGATGTGCTATTCTGTATTTTTGTTTTATTTATTTTCTTTTTCTTAAAAGCCTAACCAGGGACAAGGTCTGCAAATTAGCTATGGCTAGAAGTCCTATAAACGTTGCATCGGTTGCACTTTAATTAAGTGTAACTGCCTACGTATTGTCCCTGTCAAATAAACTAATAAAATGTTTGGGGAGGTTTTAATTCTGTCATCCATCACAAACTAAGAATGTCTCTCTTTTTGTATCCGTGTGCCCTGCTCTTATCCGGAGCTCTGCGGTCTCATATATAAAACAGTGCATAGGATCCACACTAAATGTTTGTGTACGTACAAATGAGGAAATACACGTACGGCAAAAATTTTTCCGATTTAGAAAAACACGCGTACACCTGCCAGTGTGCAATTTCCTTTTATAAATCCCAAACCAAAATGGAATTGTGGATCAGGCTCATATCCCGCCCTCGACACATTCAACCATAAATGATCAATGAAAGCACCTCATGAGTGTTTCTGCATGGAAATGAGCCTGCTGACCAGTGGTTCTTTACGCTGAAGGAATTTTTCTGACACAGAAATCGAGGTGCTTGTGGGTGAGGTGATCTCTGAACAATTGCTCTCTTCTAATTCTCGTATTCATGTAGTCCTCAGAGTGCCAGTGCATCTGTCATGCAGCATTACGGGTCACCGCAAAATCTATATGTTTACAGCAATCGGACTGATTGCTTCAGAAATGATCGTGTCAATCAGTGTATCCCCACCCTGGGATATCACTTGAAAATGGAAGTTTGATAGGTGAACATGATTTATTTATTCATACATGATATTATTTTAGTTTTCTGAATGGATAACTAGGCCTTCATTACAAAAAGCTTACCTCAGCTGTCAGTCAAACCGACCTGCACAGCTGCTCTTTCAGACAGCCGCAGAAAGATGGAGACTGAGATACGGAAGAGCCGGTTGGGGGAAAGGAAAGACAAGACGAGCAAAGAGAATTCAGGTTTTTGTGTCATGCTTCTTCACTGTGGCCGTCACATCAGGATTGGCCTGGTCATGTACCTCTCTTTGGATATGGAACTAAACTCACTGTTCTGGGTAAGTCTGAAAAATGTTTATATTGTTTGACAATAAGGGAAAAACTGTCTGACTAACTAACTGTCAGATACCTGACTTGGGAAGAATGTGACCGGCCTGATCCTAACAAAACCAACATGACCATTTCAGCTAAATGTTTCAGTTTAATATTATTATACTATATTATTTTTAGAAATGTCTTAAGATTCACAAAATACAGAGTAGATGATATATATTTATTTACATATATATATATATATATATATATATATATTTCAGAGATCAGATTATGTTATATTCCATAATGTATCATTTAAGATTAGCTGGTTTAATATCTACAAGGCATGGTTTGATGTTTTTCACCCTATTCTCTAAAATCAATCAAATTTTTCAAAAGAATTTTGGAACATTTGTTTTGTGTAAAACTCCAATGCTGTGAATTTGGATTTCAGAGGATGTCCCTTTCTTTTCTTTTTTTAGTCATAGAAAGCAAAAGTTAAATAAAGCGAACACAAAGGAACTTACTGTAAACAAAGTAAAAAACCCTAACTGAATACTACTACATGGAGTAAAATGAGATGAATCAGTCATATAATAAAATAGGGAAGTGTTTCGTTCAGCCGTTGTTGTGTTGTGCTCCACTTAACCTGCTAATCTCGGAGAGGGAACTAGGCTAACGGTTCCTGGTAAGATGATAATACATCTAAAGAAACTGAATGATAATGGCACTGAATGGGAACACTGTAACCTGTAGGGCCATGTTGTTTGTATGTGGCATTTATGTTTATCAGGAGAGCATGAATCCTCCTGTGTCCTCCTCACTGTGCATTTCTAAATTCAGATATTAAAATCTCACAATATCTCCAGGAATTTGATAGGCAGCTTTAAAGAAATGCACTTCTTCGCTTTCTTGCCAAGAGTTGTAAATATGTTGCTGGAAAGAGCAGCCAAAGAACGTACGTATATTACTAAGACGTTAAAGTCCAGCAGCAGAGCTACGCTTCCGCCATTTTAGACTGAAAGCGTCTACCAGACGCCAGAAAAACGTCCGTCTACAAAGTGCCGTACACAAGTAAAACTAAATTATTTCTATTGTATTGTCATTATTAAATGTCAAAATGACCTGTGTTGAACAATAAAATATCATAAATATGCATTCTATTAGAACTATTTACTTACTTATTCCTTTATTAAACTTTTTGTCCGGCTGCTTCCCAGAGGAGCATAAAGGGAGCGATGGACATAAATGGAAGTTAGAAAAATCACATAGCACAGATTTTAAGAGCAATCTCAAACTTTTTCATGTCAAGGATCCAAAATGGAGTCCAACAGACCACAGACCATGGATGTAGAAGAGGTTGTGTCCTGTGCTTTTGCCCTGCGTGTTAGTGAATAGTCTACAACTCCATTAAATTCTGTTTGTGTCATGCTACTAGCACTACTAGCTACTAGAATTACTAGCTACTAGCGCTACTAGCTACTGTCACTACTGGCACTACTAGCTGCTGGCACTACTAGCTACTAGCACTACTAGCTGCTGGCACTACTAGCTACTGGCACTACTAGCTACTAGCACTACTAGCTACTGGCACTACTAGCTGCTAGCACTACTAGCTACTAGCACTACTAGCTGCTGGCACTACTAGCTACTAGCACTACTAGCTACTGGCGCTACTAGCTACTAGCACTACTAGCTACTAGCACTATTAGCTACTGGCGCTACTAACTACTAGCACTACTAGCCACTAGCACTATTAGCTACTGGCAATACTAGCTACTAGCACTACTAGCTACTGGCCGATAGCCGGTTGTTTGGGAACAGAGACGTTAATACATCCACCACGGTACAGGCTGA
>CAKAOI010050634.1:1782-149198 GCA_916701655.1 Sebastiscus albofasciatus | reverse complement strand
TACGCTTCCGCCATTTTGGACTGAAAGTGACTACCGGACGCCAGTAATACGTCTGCCTGAAAAGTGCTGTACAAAAGAAAAACAAATGTATTTCTCTACTATCGTCATATTCCACCCTTATCATCAGCTCACTGCAATTCCCTGATCCCCTCGGTGCAGCTGCTCCAGGGGTGTAACTCGTTTCTGGAATATGATAGCCTCTCTTGCATGACCTCACTTCAGTTTGGACAGGCGAAGAGTAGTGGCAGGTCATTTTGTCAGGCTGAGTAAACAGCATACGAATAATGACCATGACTAAACATGTGATTGAGAATTCCAGAATGTTTATTGCCTATAGGTCATAGGTGTGTGTGGGCAATAGGAAAGGCTTCTTTAAGTGAGAGTCACCATCTGCTGTAGTCATCAGTCAATGCAAACTGTAGCAGCAAGGGACATTTTTACATCTTTGACTAACTCAGCTGTCAAAGAAGGTAAGTTGTGCGTTTTGTCAAAGAAATCAGATTTAGAAAAAGCAAAGTTCTTCAAGCGAGGATGCCATTTTCCAAGATCCAGACTATATGAAATGAATAGTTTTGATCAAAGAGGCAAAATGAGAAGCAAATACAGTTAAAAAACAAACATGGACACACCCATCTCATTATATATGCACAATAACAATATTCTATGTGGTGAGGGAAATGTTTGCGTGGGGAAAATAGGCCATTTAGAAGGCCTCAAATCTAAGTGAGACTATCGATAATACATCGTCAGTTGTTGTTAGGCCAGGTTGTTTATCATCACTATACTGTATGTTCCTCTAAAATCTGGCCTGTTTTCATATTTCAGGGCAGATGCATGAACCTCATCCGCTCAAAGTCTCCCTCTCATCGTTACCCCGACTACCACCACCACCCGTCTCCCATCTACAACCCTCCCAGCAGGAATCCTCCTGCGCCGCAGGGTAACCTTCCTCCGAGCCCCGGCAGCCCTCCGTCATCTCCAACGTTCTCCACCTCCACTCTTCCGCTGCTGCCTCCAACACCTCCTCCCACCTCCGTCACACCCCCTCCCACCTCCATCACGCCCCCTCCTTACACGCCACCTCCCACCCGGGCTCTTCCTCCAACCAACCTGCACATACCTGACCCGCTAGCACTCCCGCCCACCCCTCCACCCTCTTCCACCCCTCCACCCTCTGCCTCCCCGACTGGCTCCCTGCCTCCTCTTCCACAGGGACCTCCTCCGGGGCGAGCCCCTCCACCTGCCCGCCCACCTCCTCGCCCCGGCCTGTAGAGCTCTGGGAGCAGACAGGAGAGAATTTAATAGGATTTAAAAAATGCAATTCAAGAGTCCCACCAACAATCAGCACATGACCATCCTTGATTGTACATGGCGAGGACCTGCGAGTGCCTCTTGCCACGCTCAGTGAGCCTTTCTGCCCTGTGAAGTGGACCAGTGAGGACATGTTTTCAGCTATTTGTCTACAGTGACTTTTGTACACATTTAGCCCAACAGTGCAATTGCTCGGATGCTTGAATTACAGAGACATTCCCTACAAATGAGGTCATGCAGGCCGGCTCAGAAACGTTCGCCTCCGTGGTCCTCAGAGCTGCTGCTTCATGGCCCCGTTGTCCCCTCCATGCAGACGCACGATTGTATGAATCCTGACCAAGCAGAGGAACAACAGCTTGTACTAAACTAAAGCACAGTCGTGTTCAAATGATCACAGCACTAAAATATGTGCCTGTGTAACATTTCCTGATAAGAGATAAAAGACTCATGTTGCAAATGTTCCTCATACAACAAATTTAGGATGATTAAGAAAAAAAAATCCCCGTTGTTGTACTCTTGAATGTTGAGCAATTGCATGCAGTAGTGTTTGAGTTGTTCTTTTTTTAACATTTCTACCTTGTTTTATACAACACAAATGCATTTTCATTTGTACTTTTATTGTCTAGCAGACCACATTTTTCATGTTAGAAAAACAGCCATTGCTGATAAACACATGTACAGTATTGAAACAGCAATGCAACGTATCTGACTACCGTGCCAAATTAAACCAGCCGAATGTGAGTCACAGCTGGCCCATTTTTTTGTGCACATCAGGGTGACCAATGCATTTTTAGCCCTGCTACTATAACTGACCTGCATGACCAAGATGACTGCAATCACTGCATATGCTCCGTCTATCAATATGTGGACAAGAATATGTCAGAGTCAGGGAAACGCTTTGCTCACCGTCTTGCTCATCAACCCACGGCCTCTAGCAAAGGGGTTTCATGTAAATAATTTTTTTTTTGATATAACCATGTGTGTTCAGATATCTGCGTGCGTGTCCAAAAGAAAGTCTACTACACGTATTTGTGACAACCAGTGTTTCTTTTGCACAGGGTGATTTTCAGTTCCTCAAAGCATGGAACACAATAAAAGATAAAATGTTGTTTCATAGGTCATATAGAGTTCAGTGCGGATTAAATTAACGGATAATAATATGAAGCTGTTCTTTGATGGTGATCAGAGTCTCAGTGCAGATTGCAAGTTCATCTTAAGCAACCAGAAAGGGTCTTTCACTCAAAGAGTCTTCTATAAATGTCATGGCAACACTGAAAAGACAGAGACTATGTGTAACTTTCCACCAGTACAGCACAGTGACACCTTGTTTGTTTCATTCAAAATGAAAGTAAACAATTTAAATGTATAAAAGTGGACTCTTTGTCTTTCTGTTACTGATCTGTAAACTGTCGTGGTTTACTTCCTGACAATGTACTCTCTAAGCTTTCACCCAAAAGGGATATTCTGTAACACTCTGATTGAACTTCTGTATTCTCTTATTTCACAGTCAGTTATACAACAGATATTGCTGCTGGGATCAACGGGTTCACCCTGTGGACAGTGGCTATTTGCAAAAAAAAAGCACAGAGCACCTCACTCCCTCCCTGTGATGGAAAAAAAAGAGAGAAAAGAATATGCAGAGCACGGCTAACTAATCCCAGATGTTCATATGTTGCATTATGTCACATGCACGAATGGAGTGAGCTATCTTGGAAAATATTAGACACAAGCTAATCCTCAGGAAATGTGGACAGGCTGCAGGCTAGGTGTCCTGGTGCTAATCGTGTGTGACATAATGTGGGGACATCGGACGGGACAAAGCGGAATAACGAGCTTCTGAATGTCTCAAAGAAAGTGACTTTGATTAAAATCTGACTATGCATGAATGTTTTCTATCAGGCTGTTTTCAGTGGATTTTCCATGTCAGACAAACTCAGTGCAAGATGTCACTGAGTCTGCTGCCAGCCTTTGTTTCCACTCTGCTGTAAGAATTACAGCACAGATGTCTAACGTATGCTATATAAACATTACATCACAGAATATAACTATTACCCAGACGTCTCCCATATGATTAAAACAATAGGCACTAGTGTTATGCTGGGTGCCGTCTCCCTTTATATAATTTTTTAGGAAGAATTTGGGTGGAGTTCATCATCAGTATAAAACATTTAAATCAGAGATGAACCCTATGGACCTTAATTAGTGAGTTTATTGAATAGATTTTCCTCCAGACTTTGGCAGCACTATGAGTGTCTGGCCTACATACAGCTTGCATGGTAGATTAGATTATCAAAAATCAGCTCATGTGCGTGAGATCAGTCAGTTTTCAAACTGAAATCCATGTGCTTATCTATATCTAAATATTTTTCATCAACTACTGATAATCAGGGACTTTTTACTGATCAAACAAGCCTTAAGAAACACTGGGTTTCACTTCTAAAAAAGCATCACACTTCTAAAGGCTGGGCGATACAGACAGAATATTTTATAACGATATCGATAATTTCATATCTCAATAACAATATACAGTATATCACAACATTTCTGGTAATTCAATAAATAAATAGTCTATGAAATGACCACATGGTAAAGCCTATTTGTGTAAACTCCTGTGTGAATTAAATACTTTACAAATTAAAAGTATTTTCTCTGAAGAACTTGAGTGCAAAATGATCATAAGTTTTATCTTATATTTTTATATTTTATATTTTTCTGCAAGAAAAACATTTTTATATTGTTTTGTCGATATGTATTGTCATATTGCCCAGCCATATTGTAACCTATAAGAAGATTAAAAAGGACAAAAAAGGCATTACTGCAGTTTTAAGCTTTCAGTTTAACTTTAAAACCATCACCAGGAGCAGGCAGGAATGCTTGGTGTGGCAGCTGATTGCTCAGTTGCATAAATTAGACCTACACTTCTTATTTTCCTAGATCTACTGGAAAAACATGGAGAGCAAATCCTAAAAAAATCTGAATCAAGACCTTGTTGAAAGAGGCTGGGACACAGTTTTGAGTTCTGGGGAATGACGTACGTGCAGTGTAACTGGAGCTGAAGTTGTGCGTGACTATTGGCTTAATTTCGGTGAGTGCAGATCAGATTTTACTGTGCATGTGTTGTACCCCAAAGACATGACGCGTTGATGACACATCTCCTCTTTTCACCCTCCTTAGTCAAAATGAGGAAAAAACACAACACATCTCACCCTCCCGTTGTCCGTTTTCACAGCTGACATGTTGGCTTGTCATAGGATAAGAGACACAGGTGTAGTTAATCACATTGACAATGGCTCTGATCCAGTTAGGTGTTCCAGTTCAGGCTCCTGGTTTTGTCAGTGGTGGCTCACTGGGACACGTTAATACAATGAAGCCATCCTTAAGTGTTATGTGTTACACCTGTGCATTTCCTGTGGTGACAAGTAAGAAAAATGGTATATACTATGGCTACGTTCCAAATCGTATAGTTTTTTACTTTTAGTATATACTGCTGCTGCCTTTACAAAGTACATACTGTTGCATGTAGTATGCATACAATTGGGACTACTTTGTCTTAACATTGTGCCTTGAACTTTGACCTTCTTTGCCAGAAAAGCATGCTGGCTTGCAACACTGCAAAATGTGACCGATGTAGTAGGACATCCTAGTATTTTTGGTATACCATTTTTGACATACTATGTATTGGGACATACTGAATCTTTTTCTGGCATACTAAATAGTATGGAAGTATGGGTATTGGACCACACAGCCATGTCTCAACTAATGAAGGTCACCGTGGTGAAAACACCTGCTCATAGTTACCCAATCACTCAGACACCATAAAGCAGCTGTGATTCATTTGTACACGCTGGTGAAGGACTTGACTGAAGCACAGAGGATGTTACCTGAAATGCTTCAGATGATGCTCTCTCTGGATGTGAGACTACCCACAATGCTCCCTGTGGTTGGAGAATGGAGGCTGTATTTGCTCAGAGCTGTGACCGTCTTCTGTAATTACTCCGCAGCTGCACTTGAAGCCGTCGTTGTGGTTAGTCAGTGCAATGAAATCCTTCTGAGAATTGCACTCGCTTTCACCAACAGTTTAGCCTTGTACCTTTCAACCATGCTGAAGCTGAACAAATTCCTCAGGCTAACACTGCTGGCAGGTGTGCTCTTCTCACGAGAGGGACTGGACCCAAACAGACACTCAAGCTGCTCCACCTGGGCTTCATCAAAGACCTTCAGAGACAACAGCTGCTCTCCTTTGTGCTGTGGAGGAGGGATAACTGTGAAGTGGTTTAAGTTGGCGCTGCGTGCCGTGCCGGCACTCTGCAGACGTTCACCGTTCGCTCTCTCCACCGTTATGACTTTATGTGGATGCATCAGACCATTACTGTCCACCTTACAGACTGTGACTGGTTACTCTGCACAGGTACTTGGAATCATTTGGGATCTGTCATCACTCATAAGCAGCCCCTGAACGCCTCCTGTACACGGACTCTGTATAAAATATACATAAAACTAACCAGAATTTTTTAAACTTTTAATATCATTCCAAATCTGTAACTGGATTTCTACTGTATGTTTTTATTCTAATAAAATGATGACATTGCTGACCTGTGTAATAAAGCACAATATTTGGCATCATTGTCAATATTTCATGATGTGACAGATTATAATGAACAAGCCCGCACACCCTGAACCCGCACCTAGTCATCGAATGATGAGCTCAGACACTTAAAAAGGGAAGTACTTGACACTTTATTGCATCGGTTCCACTAACAAACAGTGCCCCACTCCCTCAGTAACCCAACAGCTTCCAACAGATGTTGCTGGGATTCAGTGCAACATCCTTTGCCAATGCCTCTTCCAGTCAAAGAAATCTAAATCTGCTAATCTGCTTACAGCATGTGTGTGGGTTACAAAAGTACCTGTAACAACGTTGTCCAGTTTTCAAACCCTTTCACTGGCTCGGGAGAAGCTCAATGTTGGAGGGGGGGAAATAAATGCAAAAGTCGAGTTAAGGCTTGATTGCAAAAGCAAGATAAATATTTTTAAACCTAAAATATGCGATGGGCTTAGAAAAGAAAACAAGCAGCTCCTATTTCTTCACTACACAACTGTGTGTGTACAACACCAATCGTTCGTTGGCGTTTAAAACAAAGACATTAGAGATATCACCCACACAGCTGGCATCTGACTTTCTATCTAAATAAACATCTGCAGTATGACATACTGTCATAAATCTGTGTATAGGCCTCGAAGCATCTTCATACCACACACACATCTACCAGCATCAGTACATGTTTGGCTACAATATAGGATGAACATATAAAATATATATGTTTTGGTTTACAACAGCCAAAGCCATTGTAGAGATATTTTGGTTTGACAGGACAAATGACAGTGACATTCACATTTCAAATCAAGAGTAACTTCAATAATATAAAAGTCCTTAAAAAAAAAAAAAAAGGAAATTAAATATAACAAAAGAAAGAAAGAATAGCTACAAATGGTCCCAATATTGCAGTAGTTGTGGTGGTGAGGTGTGGGCTGGCAACTGGGTGCAACTTCTACTTCAGATTAGTAACTTCATCTCACTTGAATCACTTCAGTTTATAGTTTAAATGTAAACTGGAGATGAACAATCAAACACTAAATTGTGCATAAATAGCTTTAAAGTAAGAGTATAATGTACAGAGAGCGGTAAAAGCAGAAACAGTTTATGGTAACAAAATGAAATCTCGCACTCTGGCGTAGGTGGCTTAGTAAACGAGGCTCATTCTCGTTAAGTGAGCCCACCGAGACCAGAGTTTGAAATCCGAAACACTAAGTTTATACACAAGAACAAGCTTTTGTAACATACCCAAGAAGATTTTACACAGCAGTGTGTATTTGCAAGTTTTTCTGTGATCTAATTTGTGATGTTGCTCCTACAGTAAGTTGCGTGGCCTCAGAAGAAAGTCCAAGCGAGTCAAAACTGGCAAACTGAGCTGCAATTACAAAGAAGCGATGACCTGTGGCTTGGAATGATTTAAGGCGGTCGTTTACTTCAACTGTGGAGTAAAGACACTTCAAATGATTAGCTGCCAAAGAAAAATATCCAAACTAAACTTCAAATCATTGCACTAAAAGAAAAAAAAAGAGCCAGTAAGGTCTTTAAAACACAACCTCTGTCAGTCAACAGCTTTAACAGCAGCTCCCAGTGAGACTAATCAGCACAAATAAACACGGTCACTGTCGGTTTCTACAGCTTCACAAACCCAGAGCGTTATGAAGATATGTCAGCGCCAGCCCCGACCTCGCAACCACAGACAAAACCGCTTCTCTAACAATAATACGACAATGATGCCAAAGGTTCCTGGGAAAAATAGACAGTGAGATACAGATGATATGCAACAGTGAGGTACACAACTGTTGAGTAAAAGATTGCATTAAAAAGAGCCGTGACACGAGACACATAAACGGGACATAGTTTTCTCTTGGTTTCTGCGTACAGACGTTCCCTCGCCATCCGTACGTGTTTGAATGTGCGTCCGCCAGGCTTCTGTTGTTATGTGATGAATGTCGCGGTTCACTCTACGGTCACAGACTTGGCCAGGTTTCTTGGACAGTCCACCTGTATTCAAAACAGAAGATCATTTACTACGTGACAAACAACGGCCAAATAAATGGACAACAAGTAACACAGAGCTCCTGCTGTTGACTAAATGCTACAGTCAATCTATCAAGTACGATCTACCAAAATCATAACAAAAACAGACGGCAGCTTGACAGACTAATAATTCCCAAATCCTCACTTCTCATCACTCAGACTTCAGATACTTGGACATGCTTTAGTGTTGGGCGCGCAACAGAGCTGTGTGCACATAAATGTTTGCTTCTCTGTCAGAACGGCAGCGCAATTTGGCGCGGTTATGAATGGTTATTGACTTAAAAACAAGAGTTAACTGGGCTGCACTGTTAGGAAATCTTTCTGAAGTGAAGTGCTCCAAAAGTAGCATCAACACTGGCTGTATTTACATGCCGTACTTCAGTTAAGCTGTTTACTTTGACCTCTGACGTCCTGCAATACAGCAAAGCCAGTGAAGTATACAAATGGTACAACAGCTCGTCCAATCCTGTTTAAATAGTAAGCTACATCTAAAAATGGAGAAAGAAACAATAACACTAATAATAGTGATAGTTGGGGGTTCTTTGAAACGCATTTTTTGTTACTGTTAAAAAACAATGAATTTGTGCACACATGGAGGTGTTTACATGTAATTGTAATCATTTCAGTGCAGCAGCTAAACTCAATATCACCTTCACCACTGTGTTCAAAGTTAGCAAGTTTACATGCTTTGACTCAAAATTAAGTTACTTGTTTGAGTGAGTCAGGAACACTGAGATCTGCACATACTGTATAAACACTGCATGTTGTTTATTTCTGGTGGTGGTTGTCGGCGCCTTTAGCAACAGAGCAGTCAAGTGGTACACAGCCAGATGATCAAGGACACTCAGCTTACAATTACACTGACGCATCTCCCTTATAATGAGGTGCAACATCACAGAAGTAGAATAGGAGTAGAGGGGTCATTGAACGGTTTGATGCGGTAATTTGCCGGGGGCGAAAGAAAATGGCGATTTTTGTTAGTTGTTATGGTGACAACAGAACACGCGTCAGTGGTGTGGTAATGTGTGTGGTCACAGCTCGTCGGGAGGAGAACAGATGAAGCTCCCGTAGACTGACGGCTGGCTAGTTAGGTAGCTAGTCACTCTCCGTAGCAGTGGGGAGTGAGGCGGAGGGACCGTGAGCTGCTGACTCATTTTCTGTAATCAGTGTAGCATTAAGGCATGACGAAGGTAGCCCAAGAGCTAGCCAGCCAGTTGTCCGCTAATTAGCTAGTTAGGTAGATAATTCCACCATGCTTTAATGCTACACTGATTACAGAAAATGAGCTGAAGAAAGTTGTTCTCATCTGGCGATAGCAATGTGCTTTCCTCCGCTGTGACACGAGCGTGTGGACGAAGCATTAAGTTGTTGAATTTTCACATATTATCTGCTTCGTAACGTTACTACACTGCTTGTTTAGTTGTCATTACTGCAAAACCTCACTTCGGTGAGTCTGCGACTTGCCTGAAGTTGGTTTTGTTTATACAGAAATCAGCCCACTACAAAGGCCGCTAAGGAACCAGTACACATAAAAATGGCCGTCGCTCTGACCATCCTGCTACATTGATTTGAATGGGAATGTCTGTTCTACTCCTATGCTATTTCTATGTGCAGCATCTTTTGGACATTTTATCTCTAAATGTCAAAATCATTGTTCTTAACTTGTATACTCTTATTGTGACTATTTTCCACAGTGACCAGCATATCTAAACTCTGGCATATTGGTGATACTGAAAGTTTGTAGTTAGAATGACGACTTGCAGAGGCAAATGGTGGAGAAGATGTGGGAGTTCACAAAATGATATTTTACTGCATTTTTGTATCTTAAGTGACAGATGAGGTAATAAATCTCATCTGGTAAAACGGTCAGGATTATCAGTAACCGCCGAGCCTTAAGGGACAGTACTTACGTCGTAACCTCGGAGCACAGCCAGGTGGAAGGACAGCAGCTGCAGAGGGATGACGCTCAGGACGCCCTGCAGGCAGTCCACACAGTGAGGCACTTTGATGGTGCGGCTGGAGCACTTTGCGGTCTCGTAATCATCTTTGTCACAGATCACGATGGGGCGGCCCTGTAAATCAAACAGAGCAAATCATCTGTTAATATCCTCCTAAACCTGGATCTCTCTCAGTTGATTTTCACACCTCTTAAACATCCACATCTGCTGCAGATTACTAACAGTCATGATGTCACGCCGAGACGACCCCTCCCTTGTATTTATTGAGGTGAAGGATCAGGGGCGTGGCACAGACAGGACTGTGAAAATGAACCTAACATGCAAAATATGCTGCGGTCATCAAGTGTTCAGGCAGTTTAAAATTAAAATATGGAAATGTAGCTTCTTCAGATGTTCTGAATCACAATGATGGCACAAAAAACAAAACTTGTTTGTTGGACACCCTTCCATGTTCTACATTTGATATGCTGACTTTGCCACGTCTGCGAAAAACTCAATAAAAAAGATTTTGGGAAAAAAACAAAAACCTGCTTGTAAAATCAGAATTCAAATTAACTGACTAAGTCCATTTCCACAACGTAATGTTTCCTGAGCATTTTAGTGAGCAAATGAACAATCTACAGGGTCAATCATTTGGGTTTAACGCAGCAACAGGATATATTAAAGGGCGGGTGACATTTTTTTCAAATAGAAATGCCCACTCAGCCACTGCGAAAAGCAGTGACGTAGGTAAAGTAAGCTAATCGAAGCTAATCAATAAGGTTATGAATAATGTGAACACCAGCACGAGCTGAGTCAAAGTTAGCTGTGCTAAGTTTGGAAATAACTGAAAGGGTTGGTTCGGATTTTTTGAAGTGGGGTTGCATGTATACTCCTGTGTTCTGTAAGGTAAAATTACTGCTTTGGTGAATGTAGTCTGGTGGTTTTGAAGAGAGCGATATAACTGCTTCATTTCCCCATTGGAAAGGGCTGTCTGATAGCGAGGTAAAGCGGCTGTGGACGAGAGCAACAGAAAAACGTATTTTAGCCACCTAAAAAAAAAAAAAAAAAAAAAAAATCAATATCAGTTTAAGTGTACGCTATAGAATATTATATAGATTATAGCTGTATATTTTCACAGATTTACCTCGCCATCAGACAGACCTTTCCAACGGGGAACTGAAGCCGTTATATTGCTGTCTTCAAAGCTACCAGACCAAACTCCATTCACAAAAACAGTCATTTTAATTCGCAGATCATGAGAGTTGCTGGTCTACTACTGCATCGATCAGTCAGTTTGTTTGTATTATTGTGGGTCTTTTGGACGTGGCGTCCACAGCAGTACATTGCTTAGCTTCCGTGCTGGTACTTCTGTCTGCGTCTCCAAACTGGGAGCATCCCAAATGCCATCTAAGTTACTGACTATAAGGCTGTATATACTGTATATGTAGCAGCGTCATCATGCAGAAACCTACGTCAGGTCACATGAGGAAAAAAGTTTATAGAGGGGCTTGGGAAAATATCATTTTGACTCTAAAACATAAATACTTCGACCAAAATTTTAATGTTTGGATTTTAATACATACAGAAGATCACTGTGAAGCTAGAGAATGATAGAAAAACCTAAAAATAATAATAATAATAATAATAATAATAATAATAATAATAATGGACTCGCCCTTTAATATTTCCTAAATATATCAACATTTGGTTACATATGATTTTTTGGGGTGTGTGTATGGGTCTTACCTGGCGGGCAACAATTTGCTGCAGGGCGTTCTGACATTTGACGTAGGTGTGGTCTCTCATGATGATCATGATGACCGGCATGAGTTTATCCACCAGCGCCAGGGGGCCGTGTTTCAGCTCTCCAGCCAGGATGCCCTCTGAATGCATGTATGTGATTTCCTTGATTTTCTACACAGGATGAAAAACACTCACGGGTTAAGAAATCTAAGATTACGTTGTAGTCATTATGCTTTACATTTCAAAACACAATACTTCAGTCCATCTCTGTAGTAACACTATTTTTCCAAGACTTGAAGCTGCTTTGCTCAGTATTTTAATATTCAAAAAAGGAGGGGTGAGATGTTCACTCAGAGACAATATCTATAATATAACTCACTACAGATATCCAACTTTTTGGTTTCTCAGAGTAAAGAGAAGGTAAAATATTTCTTGCAGTCTGGTATTACTTTTATAAAGCCCTCCAGAGACACCTGGCAATTTTAATACATTGGAAGAAAAAAAAACAAAGAACTGATGAAGCTGGCTGAAAATAAGGTTGTAATTGCTCACCAGTGCTCCTTCCAGGCAGGTAGAATAATGGTAACCTCTGCCCATGATCAGTACACTCTTCTGCTGGTACAGCTCTGTTGCCAACTTCTGGATCTCATCATCCAAACCGAGGACCTCCTTGATCAGATCTAACACAGACGTAACAGAAAAACAGATGGGATTGAGGATTTTTTGAAAAGTGGCAAACTAGAAGCAAAAAAAAAAAAAAAATAGAAGCTACCATGCATAATCTTGAATAAAACACTGTGTCAACATCCTGGAATATGGTCTCAGAGTCATAATGTTGGGCAGGGAGCAGTAGAGCAGCCAGGCATTCCTCATTAGTTTACCATTAGGGACATGCCATCATATGCTTTAGATCCAGAGAAACACGCGAGAGAGCCTACAGCCAACAGCTCTCTCCTCCTCTGATCCGCTCTCATCACTTGGCTTCCTCTTCTAAGACGATTGTTTGAACAAACAACAAAAACGAAACAGGCTTTTCGGTGAACTTGATCTTTGCTCTGAGAGCTGGTTTTCCATCCCTATACATTTTAATCTCACATGTAATCAGGATTTCCCTGGCTGAACCAGAACACTCGTGGCTCAATTTACCTGGAAGCACTCGCAGGCCCTGGATTATCTCTCGGCGTCTGGGCTGCATGGAAATCCTGTCATCGCACATCAGGAGCGCAAACATGATGAGGGCCACAAACTGGCTGGTGTAGGCCTGCAGCACACAAAGTCAGAAAAGCAGAGTGAATGTGTTATTAATGTTAGCATTATATTGCAGTTTCTGAGTCACATTTTCATATTTCACTGTTTTTCTCATCCACCGATTTATAAAAGAAAACAGCTGTCAGACGACCCGTGCATGAACGTAGAAATGGTCACAAATTTACAACATTACAACATTGCTTGTTGTGTATATAAAGATGGACGACATGACAGCTCCCAAAAAGTGAAGTCAAAACATCTTGATCGCCCCCTGGTGGCTGGCTGCAGCATAGGTCATAAATCCCGCCCCTTCCATGTTAGTGGGTGGGACATGGGCCAAACTAAAAAGTCAAGTTAAGTCAAGGCTCCAGCCCCCGATCACTACTACGCAGACTCTGGCTCCAAATGATGTCAACATCTCAAGACGGCTTCACTTTTGTACGGTGGGAGGAAGTGGAGACGCAACGTCCATCTATATATACAGTCTATGATTGTGAATCCATATAACAAAAGGTACAGTAGTTTTCCTGTTTTGCAGCTCAATAGTGAATACAAAGAGCATCAACCAGATCCTGACTTGAGCCTCTCTTTCAGTGTAGTTCTTGTGCTTCTCATCTCCCTGCTTTCATAGTGAACTCTGTCTCCAGCTAATAATCTGCACCAGATGAGAAATAGAAGGAGAGATGGGTTTTAGTACATGCCAAGCAGCGTTAAAATGCATGCAGTTCAGCTCACTCGAGCTAGTGCTTCTCATCCTGGAAAACTTAATGAAGACGCAACATCACATCAGAGAGCACACCCTCTGATCATTCTGGAAATGTCACCGCTCACAACAACCTCAGCACATCGGAGACTCCATGCCTGCCGTCATCATTCACCGCCCACCCTCTCTCTGTTCCTTCATCTCCGAGCACGTTTGGAGGCCTTCCATGCCCATTTGGGAGATTTAATCAGTGCTCGAGTGAAGCCAAGTCATTTCACGGGACCCTCCAGACTCAGAAATGCCAGTATCTAGTGCCAAGAAAATAGCTGTAAAACCTTTACACTTCTTTTTTCCCTGACAACACGCTAACCACAGTCCCTGAAAACTCTGACAGTCTGTGTTGGCGGGTCAGATGTGGCAACATATTTAATCCACATAGTAAACTGTGGTGTTTTTTTTTTTTGATGTTCATGTCACACACTTTTAGTGCATTTCATGCATAACATGCCAACTGTTGTCCACCCTTATATAAAGATGAAACATGAACAAATTTCTCTCAAACAGACGCGGTTGTGGACTAGAAAACAAACTTGTAACCATGTAAATTCCCAACGGACTGCTAATTCATAAAGCCACTCTCCCTCCATGTCGTCAGTTGACCTGCCAGTAGGATTTGCCTTTTGATAGCATCAAAGTATTTTGTCTCCACTTATTCCATAAATCTTTAATATGATCATAGGAATAGGAAAAAGCTCTTTTCCTTTTTTTCCCCCTCTTTTCCAGTCAACAAAAAAACTCAAATTAGCATGAAACTAAGAAAACAGAGGCCACGTAGATGAATTTGGGGTCCCTTAGTAGTTGGGTGCGATACGTGTTCTCCAGCGATTTGATGAGCTAGGTTGCAGCATTTGGTTGAGTTGGGTGTGGGTATGTGGCCCAGCCAGCCAAGCAGTAAATGATGGCGTCTCTGAGGCGTGCTCAGGGGCTTTGGAGCAGCGCAAGAATCCCTGAGCCAAGCCCAAGGGCTGGGCCAGGGAGGGACCTGCTCCACTCTCACTAGCTGGGGCCGGGGCTCCACTACTTCTCTGGTCCAAATTGGCAAATCCTTTTGGTTTTGAGAAGGGGGTGGGTGGGGGGAGGCATAAAACCAAGGAGGATCTTTGCTTTGCTAAGTTGAAATGAGAATATCAGGCTTCTTTTCAACTCCCCGAGGGTTCAGAGTGGAGGAAAATGTCAGCTTCCAGGAGGCGGGGCCAGACTCACGATGGAGTTGTCATCTGGGTTTCATTCAGTGTCAGTGGGCGTTGAGTTCACTTATGAGATAATGCAACAGATTGGTGTTCAGTTTCTTCAGATTCAATGTAAAAAGGTTTGGTTCACCTAATATATAAGTATGTTTCTTCTGACCCGGGTGCCATCTATCCATGCAAATATTTTTAGTGGGATTTGATGTGAGGTACTCCTCCTAAGAAAATGTGGTAGTTCTCATGGACATGTGTTTGTGACCAGAATTAAATGGACATATTGTTCTTCTCAACTGAGCAATAAGTTCAGTGGGGCTTGGCGAGTTAGCAGTATCTGGTGACGTACATATAAATATGTGCTAGCTGTTTACATCCACTTGAATTATCCCCAACTGGTCCGTCTTGTCCAAAAGTATAAGCAAACATCCCTCAGTGACGAGTTAGAAAATTGGCAGGTGTACGCCAATTAAAACTAGGCCTGCAACTAACAATTATTTTCCAAGTTTCTTGGTCTATAAAATACAAAAAGAAAAAAAGAGTGAGTCTAACCAACAGTGCAAAACCCAAAGATATTTAATTTGTCAGAACCTTTGAGAAGCTGGAATCAATAAATCTTTGGCATTTTTGCTTTAAAAACTGATAATCAAACATGTTCCTGATTAATAAATAATTTTGATCAACTAATCAACTAATCATTTCAGCTCTAATTAAAAAGTCTGAATTATTGTGAGTTCCTGGATTTTATGGCAGCAGTATGGGAAGGAGGACAATAAGTTTTATTGCATTTTGTGTGACTTAACCCTTTATCTGAAAAATGCATGATTGTAGATACTGCAGACATTTCCCAAATATTGCAGCTGGCTGGAATACATAAAAAACAGGCTCACCTTGGTGCTGGCTACTCCGATCTCAGGACCGGCGTTGATGTGGACTCCGCAGTCAGTCTCCCTGGAGATGGAGCTGCCCACTGTGTTGGTGACGCCCACAGTTAGAGCTCCTCTCTCCTTACAGTAGCGCAGGGCCATGAGGCTGTCAGCGGTTTCCCCTGGAGAATTGGCAGGAATATAAAAAAATATAGCAGTTTATGCGATGTAACAGTTCTGACAATAAAATAATGCCGATTTATTGGTTTGTTAGGAAATGGCTTTTGCGCCACACAGGACTGATTGGAAACAGCTTCACAGAAAAACCACCATGAAAATATCACACACACATCTTGAAAAAAAATAAAAGAAACACACACAGAGGACTACAGCAGGGCAGAACACATACAGAAAACTCAACTGTACTGCTCAAGTTTGACTTGACAAAGACAAGACTCAAGATAAGCGCAAGAAAAGATAAATCAGCAGGAACAGGAGTGGCTCCCAGAGATGGAAAGTGGACAAATGGGGAATGTCCAGATGGCACCGGCTACCCCACCTGACTGGCTGATGAAGAAGCAGACGTCGTCTCGGAAGACGGGAGTGTTCCTGTCCAGGAAGTCGCTGGCCAGCTCCACCATGACAGGCAGCTCGGTGAGCTCCTCCAGGACCTGGCGGGTCTGGGAAAGCAACAGAGCACTGCTCAGCATCACTCTGTTTAAACAAGCCAGCGGAGAATGTGCCAGCGCACAAACCTCACACCTGTGTCCACAATACAGACATGACCTGCTGGTCTGATGGATTCAATGCGGATGGCAGACAGTTTCCATTATGTGAATGTACGCCAAAGAAGAATAATAGTATTTGGTTAGTGGCTACTCACCGCTACCCCGGCGTGGTAGCTGGTGCCGCAGGCAATGAGGATAAGACGCCGACACCTCTGGATCTCTTTGATGTGGTCCTTCAGTCCACCCAGTGTCACTGAAAAGGAAAAGCAGCTAATCCATCACTCTGCTCCATTCGGTTCCACCTCATTAAAAAAGGGCCACAAAGAGCCCACATGAGACTGTTTTAAGAAAACAATCTAACCAATTTCATCTTGGATACAAACTGAACTCCCCTTGTTTTAAATCGTATTATTTTGACATGCAACTGAAATAATCAGTGTGTTCATGTATGTGTTTGAGCAACATGCATGATGGGACAGAGTGGAAAATAGTGCATTTAAAGAGGTTTTATTACATCAATGCCCCACTGGGAAAACTAACCTGTGTTGTTTTCAAAGTTGATTCTCCCCCTCATGGTATTGACCACAGACTCTGGCTGCTCAAAGATCTCCTTCTGCATGAAGGAGCTGTAGTTGCCTGTGGTGGGAGGATCAGAAATCAGGGGAACATTTCCAACACTAGTAAAAAAAACAACAGATAAATGCCTCTTAAGAACACAGTGACGGATGTATAAAATGTGAGCCCATATGAGGCCGTCTGAGAAGGGTCGTGTTGACATACATTAAACTGAAAACTCAAACCACTTCTGGAGAAGTAAGAAGATCTTTACAATGTTTTACTGATAAATCAGGCTTCCTGGGGAACGTAGGGAGTTACTGTCTTTTTGTTGCTTTATTAACATATTCAGAGCCACAGGGTAAATCATCCCTTTAATGAAGGAAAACAAACATGAGACATCAGGGAGATAAGTGGTTTTCCATCAATAATAAACTGTGACACTGAAATATGTGAGCATTTTTCAGCCTGCTGCTGACAGCAATTTGGGTCATGCGAATTAGGTTATTCAGCAGAAAGGCTCCAGAAACTGAAACGGAGGAGAGAGGCTGAGTAATGACAGGACCACAAAGGAATGTCGAGAGCAGCCAACATCAGTTTACCTCTGCCCTCTGCTGGATTACTGAGGAAGAGTCAATGGAGAAGAAGGAAGTACAAAAATTCACACATAGCAGCAGGATAATTCAAACAATTATATTTGATTTGATCAATACATTTTAGCGATTAACTATTTGCTGGTTCCAGATTCTCACATATGAGGATTTGTTGCTCCTTTTTGTCATATACTGTATGATAGTAAAATTTTTGGGGCTTTGGACTATTGATCGGATAAAACCTGCAATTTAAAAGACATCACTCTGAAGTTGTAATGGCAGTTTTTCACAACTTTTTGACTTTTCATGGACTAAATATTAATCGAGAAACTATTTGGCAGATCAATAATGAAGATACTGGAATAATGAAAATGCAGTTCTAGTCCCCTTAAAAAGTAGTAGTTTGACATTTTAGGAAATAAGTTTCTTCGCTTTCTTTTACAAGACTCGAGACATGTGAGCGGATTGATACCTCTCTCATGTCTCAGGGTTTTTCGCCAATGTATTGCAAGACCAGCAGCCTTCCGAGCCTAAGTTAATTCCTCACCAGGCCTAAGCATCTGGGAAGCATCTGGGATGCTTAGGCCTGGTCTGAAGATGAAGATGAAGACATCTGAAGATGTTTTTAAACTAAAATGTGTTATACTCCTTCAAGAAAGGTGTGTAGGTTGTGTGCTTAACGTGAGCGAGTGTCGGTGTGTTCGGACCTACTACATACTGACTGCACTATATGTCAGAGAGGTAAGGTGAGGGTGATAATGTCCTGCAACTCAGGGGTCATTTTAATGACAGTGGCTTCCTTGGGGGTGCAACTGGTCCAGCAGGGTTGTAACTAGATAATAAGGAGGATGGCCTAAGGCTAGACGTTAACAGCCAGCGCACTCAGCTGTATAAGCAGCCAGTCTCCCATTAATACTTACACAATGATAACAGGGTTCAGGACAAAATTACAAGGCAGTTCATCAATGATTTATGTGCAAATATGGGCAGGGGAAATGTATGGTGGGGGAAAGTGAACAGATAAAAGGGTGACCTTCCACTCACCCTTCATGATCTGCTGTAGCTCCATCTGCAGGGTCTGGATGGCGCGGGCTGGGTAGTCTCCGGCCCTACGTTTTATCCTGTGGATGGACAGGCGGCCTTCCATCACGGCAGCCACGTCGTCGTCCTCCAGGAAGATCACTCGGTTTGTGTGCTCGATTACTGCGCTGTCGTGACGAAAGAGACGGACCAAAAACAACATCAAACGTTTGAATTACACTCCACAGATATAGCGGAGACGTATGAACTGGGGAGCGTGCTTCTTGGAGAATATTTGGATGCTGTAAAAGGCGTGCAAAGACACGGGTATCTGCTTACCTTGCATCAGAGGCAAAGTAGTACTCCACAGATTTCTCATCCACAGGGAACAAGCAGGTGTCCTGGTCCAGCCTGGGAAGGGGACTGCAGCCCTTCTTGTCTTTAGTGGCTGAGGAAAAAGAAAAGAAAACCTTAGTCACACTTGTGCAATAAAACAAATTAGACTAAAAACAGAAATGTAAACTTACTGGAGCGGTAGAGCACAGGAATATGATCTGTGGACAGCTTGTGATCACTCCTCACTCCCATCAGCAGGGGACTTCCTCTCCTGCACAGCAACATTTTTATGAGCTAACAATACTTCAATCTGCAATGACTCACAGCAACAGTTTGACAGCATCAGTGGGAGTGTACCTTGTGCCGACTGCCTCTCCGGGGTAGTGAACGCTCTTGAAGACCAGTGCAAAAGCTCCCTCCTGGCAGGTGGAACAACAAACACATCAGACAGGTTCTTTTATCTGCTGATCACTTCAGGAGCAGCGATGTGCATACATGAGCAGGTTCTCACCAGCTGCTGGATCACCCGTTCCACCAGTGTAGCGAAACTGAGGTCATCATTCTCCCGGTTGTCATACATGTACTTCACCAGCTTGGCGATGGTCTCTGTATCGGTCTCTGACTCAAACTCGTAGCCTTTGCTCTCCTGTGGAGTTGGAAAGAGAGAGAGAGAGTTAGTCCTGCTGTCAGAGTGATGAACAAATGTCTAGAATATCATAGTTTATGAAAATATTTGCTCACCAAGAATTTCCTCAGGTCTTTGTAGTTGGTGATAATTCCATTGTGAATGACAATGAACTCTGCAGACCAGAAAGATTATCAGAAACTTTAAGATATCAAGATACCTGCAACCAGGTCAAAAAAGTGACTGAGCTGTTGTGGAATACAGGGTAAAACATTTAGCTGCGTTTCCATCTTTAATCACAACTGACCATTGTTCTTGTCAGATCGGTGTGGATGGCTGTTAACTGGGCTTGGTACACCGTGGGTGGCCCAACGGGTGTGAGCAATGCCGAGGTGAACATCAAACTCCACATCCAGGTCAATATCCTGCTGCTCTAAAAAGGTCAAACAAACACACGCCAACACAGACGATGTTTAATATCCCACAGTATACAGAATGTCAATTCGACAAGGCTTCATTTGTTAATGGTTGATTCAGCTCACTGTTGATCTCCTCATCCAGAGCCTTCACTTTTCCACGTTGTTTGATCAGTTGGATAGACTTCGCATTTGTCTCCCAGTCCTTGCCATTGCCACCATCAATTCCCACACCTAACAAAATAATAAAAAAAATAGCATGAGAATTATAGTGATCACAAGTCCTAGCTAGAAGCTAGAATTACCACCTCGCGGTTGTACAGTATGCCTCCACCCACCAGTCAAGTTGCAGTTTACATCCATGTCTGTCTAAAATGTCATCACTTCATCATTTTATCCTGTTAGATATTCGTGCGAAATTGTCATAATTAGCATATTAATTCTTAAGTTATGGCCAAAAATGTGGTCTGTGAGGTCACAGTGACCTTTGGCCACCAAAATCTAATCAGTTCATCCTTGAGTGCAAGTGGACGTCTGCGCTAAATTTGGAAAGATTCCCTCAAGGTGTTCCTGAGATATCGCATTCACGACAATGGTTCAGACAGACGGACGGACTATCCAAAAACACAATGCCTCCGGCCACAGCTGTCACCAGTGCGGAAGCATAAAAACTTTAAGAGCTGCGTGAAATGCAAATGGACTTCACATACAGTGAATTAGCTCCATTAGTGATGCAGTAAGTCTAAACCAGCAACAAGAAAATAGCTGTTCAATTATTCACAGTGAACATCAGTCTTGCTTTGCGTTCCTAACTCATTAGAACAAACAAAACATCAAGTGTGACTGATGAGACGAATCTAATGCTGCATTAACACTACATTGGACACACTGTTAATACCATCAGCAACTTGTTGGCATTATCAGAATAACTGTCCCGCAGGCAGACAGTGAGGGGACAGTGAAGGAAAGAGCCCTAATAGAAAAGAAAGTGTGTTGTTGTTGATATGAGCCTTTTCCATCTCTCTCACCAGCTGAGTCGTAGCCTCTGTACTCCAGACGGTGCAGACCTTTGAGGAGGATCTCAAGGATCTCACGGCGAGTCCTTGGCACATGGTAGTTGAGATAGGCAAAGATTCCTGGGGAGAGAAAGGAACAAAATGTCAAGATTCAGTGATGTGTTTCTATATAAAGCCTTGCCTGTCAAGAGTGGTACAGCCATGTGAAAGTGTTGGTTAGCGATTGATTCAGTGCTGTTTTGCAGCTGCCTCTCAATGCTTAATGCTGCTAGTATCACCAAAATGAGTTTGTAGCACCATGTGGATGGAACAAGGACTAGGGCTGGGTGATATGGCTGAAATCAATATCACAATACTGTATTAATATGAATATTTTGGATATAAAATACAGGGCCGCAATCTTTATCAAGCGAATAACTTACACTGACAGGATTGACACGTCAATTAGCCAAAGGGAGGCATGAAATAAAGCCCTGTTACACAGCTAAGCAGCACTAACCGATAAATGCAAAAATAGAGCCAGAGGGCTCCCTGGCTCAACAGAGCATTCATTCACAACAGCAGGTTATGGGGGAAGGAAGTGTAGAGAAAATTGCCAAGGAAAAGTGTTGCAGCAAGAAGGAAAAACTCACAAGACCAACCTTAAGAAATAGGTTTATGAAGAGTAAAACATGAACCCGAGCAAAGTGACATCTTGTTGTGACAGTAGATATTAATAGAGAAGCTTTTGTTTTGACATCCTAAGAATACCAACTAGTCTATCAGGTCTGATAGGTGTAGACAGAGATTGTAGTGACAGTGATGAGAGACAGAGAGGCATTGGTTATCAGGCGTGAGAAAGAAGGAGACAGACAATGTGAGAGAGGGACAGATACTAGCAAAACGTCTTAGCTACATTTCCCAAACTGTCATCATCACAAAATAAATCATTTCCAGGTACTTTCTCAATAATAGTTATTGCAGTGTGACAGCAATACACTAGTGTTGGCCAGTACTCCCTCAGATATCGTGGTGTACAAATGGAACACCAAAATACATGTTATCAAGAGCTCGTTATCCTTAGAACATTTTAAAAGGAAATTATCATCACATTTAATTAATGATGTCTAATTATCTTTTGATGTGTTTAGATATATTTTCTTTTCATCTGTACTGTTTTTTTGTATGTATTTCATTGTTTTATTGGATTGTTTTCCACTGTTTGGTTAGGGTTTTTCTGCACATTTTGTGTACTTCTTGCTGTTGTTTAACTTTTGTTGTATTTTTAAAATGATGTTAGTTTAGATCTTTCTTCCTTTTTTGTTATTGTTTTTTTTTCTCCTGGGGTTGGAGGGAGGTCCTTTGTATAAGCCTGTAAGGCTTCTTGATCTCTCCTGACACATTTCTTGTTTTGTTTTTTTCATTGACTGGATTTTGTGCAGTTTTATATATGTGCAAATAAATAAAAAAAATAAATAAGTGTAACATCCAACTAGTGTACACTTCTTTTCTTTCATTTGTAAGCAAAACATAGTGTGGAAGACTGATAATGGCAACAATAACTCATAACTAGCCCACACATTAACTCTAAATCAGCAAACCACAGTGATTTAGTGGAGAGTTGCGTGATGGACGTAACGTCACCACAAACCCACGTAAAGCTGCGTTAACAGGAAGGAAACATCTTAACATTACTCCCAGATACCGTCTTACCATTAGACACTGTCACAACAACAAATACACATAACATCATAGCATGTACATCAACATGAAACAGTGGTTGCTTTATACTAGGCTGAGCTAACTAACAGCATCATCATCAGCAGCAGCTAGCTCAGGTTAGCCACCCTTAGCAACTGACTAACGTTAGCTCCTTTAGCTCCTAACTAACAGTATTTCAGACTTGCTGTTCTGGTAAATATCAAATACTATACTGGATAATATAAATGTAGAGTTTTCTTCAGTACTCACCACACATGTTTACAGCTTGGCTGCCAGTTACAGCTCCTCTGGTAGCTGAGAAACGCCTGTCACATATAAGCTAAGAGTCGCCTCCTCTTGTTGTCACAGTGACTCAGAGCCCAACCGCCTTCTTCCATGGCGCCTTCTGATTGGTCGAGCGGCCTGTCAGTCAAGGTTGCACCTACCGACGCTGGCACTCCTGACGTGGCATCAGGATGTAGATCCGGTGGGCGGGACCTGTTCTCTTTAATACAGGGGTCAGTAACCTGCAGCTCTGGAGCCACATGAGGCTCTTCAGCTCCTCTCCAGTGGCTCCCTGTTGATTTATTAAAAATGGAAATGAATAACTGTTTTATGTTTACATTTTCATTTTTATTTATCATTGTTGTAGGTCTATGGTACGACAGTACGACAGGGTATTGGGGCCACATTGAGGGAAAAAAATAAATCTGAGATTACAAGAATAAAGTCAGAATATAAGGAGAATAAAGTTAGAATATTATAAAGTAGTAACTTTACGAGTTATTTTCTTTTTTTCTCATAAAGTTATTACTTTATTCTCGTAATATTCCGACTTTATTCTCGTAAAATTATGACTTTATTCTCGTAATATTACGATTTTCATTCTGAGCCCATACACTAATTTCCCATTAGTGACCCACCTAGAACCTACATTAGTTGACCCAAGTGGGCCCCAGATAAGATGCCCATTTTGAGCCCATACCCTCTTGGTACCCAGGTACCCCCAGCATAATCCATGTGGGGCCAACATAACCATGTTGGCTGGGCATGGGCAGGACAGCCTGCTGACCCCCCTGCTGCTGCTGTTCAGCACGTATAAAGTCAACATTACTAAGTAATGACAGGCCTGTGCTCTCCGCCAACCGCACACGGATGTAAAATCTGGCAAAGCAATGCAGCACTATAATTAACTTTAGTTTATTGTTTACATTGATTGACTAATCGTTTGGCAATAACATGTTAACTCAGTGCACGCCAAGGAAGTAGCAGGGATTTTAGAAATACTGCTTCTGGTCTCAAGTCCAAAGTCCTCCAGCTCAACCCACACACTGTTTTGAAATTTTGGGCAAGTCACCACAAAACTCACAAAATCACAACTCTTCAACTCCTTTAAGTTATTGACTTTTAAATGATATTTTCTGCAAATTTGTATCTCTCTACAGTACACTATTGTATAAATAGTATGTCAAAGCCATCTCTACACTACCAGGTATGGAATAATGTAATACTGGTGGAGACTACCACATCCATTTTGTTTTAATAAAATGGAATAACATTTAACCAAAATATTTGTCTAAGGCATTTCTACATGGAAAATGACAGTGTATATAATGTACAGATCATAAAATGATGATTGTGATATCTCACAACTGTAATCTTGTACATATGTACTGAACTTGTACTTAGTTACTTACAAGATGCTTGTCTGTAATATTAAGCACATAACTTAATCACTCCACATACACAACAAAATACTGTCAGATTAGGAGCATACATAAGGAGGCATAACAGTCACAATATTTCAACAAACTTTATTTATAAACACAAAGAATATGTATTTTAAGCCTGTTTTGACTAGTGGCTTTAAAAGGTGTAACAATGTGAAATAATAAATACAATGTATGTCAGCTCTACAGTCATCAGTGCTTATGACTGGGCTCTTCTGTCCCAAGAAAATAGCCACCAAAATTAATGATATCATCTGGATGACTGATGAAGACAGCTATGCTATACACCAGTTCATTTCATTGCAACTATGGCTCGCATTGAAATAGGTGACCGGGGGAGGGAGGAATGTGTAAATGTGGATTCAGTGCACTTCAAACTTGAGCAGCCTCTTCCTCATCTTCGTCCTTCACCTGAGGAAAAAATAATAACAAAGTTCTGTCAACACTTTAAAGTAGCACAGATTTTTCCCACTCCATATTTTCTGCCATGTATTTTTGAAGGGTTTGGTTGTCCTGCAACTTTGTGTTCCAATTGTGGCTGGCAGTTATGAGTAATGACAAGGCATGTGCCACTTTACAATCATAAAAAGTAATTTAAAAATACAGTGCTTATACAACTTACAAAAGTACAACATAAAACATCTGTTTTTAAAGTCTTAGCCACTCTAATATATGCAGCATGTTTACAACATATCCTCTGGTGGTAAAATATACCTGCTCCACTGATTCAACCTCGGGGACGTAAAACTGCAGCATGTTTTGGATTCCACTCTTCAAAGTGACAATGGAACTGGGACAACTGGTGCAAGAGCCCTGCAGCTTCAGTTTGACGATGCCGTCCTCAAACCCACGATACACAACATCACCTCCATCCTCCTGCACTGTTGGCCTGGGGAAGAAGAGCATCGACAAGTGTGGAGAAAGGACAGAAAGCCATGTTAACAGGGAACAGATGCTGATACAGTATCAGAGTGCATCTTCACAAGCAGCTACCTTATTCGAGTATCCAGCAGTTCTTTGATCATAGCGACTACTTCGTCGTCATCTTCTGATGGCGCTGAAAGACAAGTGGGGATTCCTTGGCGTTCAGAAAACAGTTTGCCGTACCCATTCTGTCTATTTCAGTGTTGTTTTCCTCTAAAGCTGGTTGAAATCCGTACCTGTATCTGCGCTAGGCGTGCTGTCCTCATTGACCACAGGAAGTCCAGAAGTGTAAAAGTCCATAATGGCAGCAAATACATCAGGCTTCATTACTTTCCACTCCATATTTTCATCAGTCTAAATGGAGACAAAAGGAAAACGAGCTATTCCAAGCAATGACATTCTAATGTGCTACAACGCGAGGTTCATGTAAACTTGACTTGGTCTTACCCTTGATATGGTGATAAAGTCCGGGCCGAGGAAAACACCCTTGACTCCCTCAATCCTAAACAGCTGTCTGTAGACAACACAGAACGTTACTGAGGTTTTATTACATGTGGGATGAAATACAAAGTTGACACTTAAAACATTTAAAAATGTTTTAAAATATAAAAAAAAAAAACGATGCTATACAAACCAAACCAGTAATAGATATTATGCTTAAAAAGAGAAAGGCACTGGATTGGACAGATAAGCTTTAAGTACAGTGTCTGCAGACTCAAGGACAACCTGAGGCGCACACAGACGTCTTTGCGGTTTCTTATTCCGTGAGTACAGGTGTTACTTTGTTTGTCGTGCAACTGGTATGGCTGGTGAAAAAATCTCACGAAACACAATGTGTAACTAATTAATATAATGGCTACATTCCATTTGGGTGCTTTTCCCTGCTGAGAAATCAATGTATCACTCTCTGTTCAGTAACCTTGTATTTAAGAAGTCATATACCTGGCTAAGGGTGAGCAATGAGCATCGCGAGGGCTGGCAAAATTCATCGTCCCTGATTCAAGAACTGTACGACCGGGCAGAAACTTTAGGCTGTTTGGATTCGGTGTGTCCTGCGTCTGCACAAACATGGTCCTTCCTTGAAGGAGACAAAAACATAAAGAACAAGAAAGTAAATTCAGTCATTATATAGTGCTTTTCCAAGTTAGACAGCCGCAAGGATACTGCAGGCATACAAACCAGGAACAACCCAATGGGGGTTTTGTGGCCATCCTTTTGGGACTGCTGTGTTATGTGAAAGCCAGTGTAATCCGGCACTCTGATATCCACTGACTGCAAGACTGACAACACAAAAGAGAGATTCAAAAGGTTACTACAGCAGAAATCACAATTCATTGCCACATTTATGCTGCTAAAAAACAGAATGTTCACTGCCCATGAAAGCCTTTTTCATTTCCTCCCTACCACATGGTAGGGACTAACAGATTCAAAGTGGAATCAGTTTCATAAAACTTATCCACTAAAACCCTTTTGTGCAGAGTGATAATACAACACTTAAGTCCTTAGTAGAAGAAGTGATCCAGATTGTTAGGGCAATAAGTAAACTAGCCCTGCAATGACTCATGCGGCACATATTATGTTCTTTAGTCATCATTTGTCTTGTCCTTGACAAGGAGAAGTCACAATACATGTCTTTGACTACATCAACTTTTATTCTTTAGTGCCTTTATCTGGCAAAATGAAAAATGGCATGAATACTGGAATTAAAACACATCCAGATATACACTATGGGACATACAGTATATAATCTTATATGCGTGGCATGGTGTTACTGTCGTCTCACAGAAAGTTCTGGGTTAGGTTAACTGGCAACTAATGTGATTGTGAGTGTGAATAGTTGTCAGTTTCTAGGTGTCAGCCCTGTGATTGACTGATGACTCAATCAGGGTGTATCTCGCCTCTCGCCCTGGGATTGGTGCCAACAAAAAGTATTAACCAACTTGTTTTACAACTTCACGATTAATTAAGCTTTCTTGACACGCACTGATAGAGACGCTTTAATGTCAAAATGAAACCAGACATCTCAGTGGTAATTTAAATTAGGTGCTACATAAAAACCAGAAACTATTGCAAAAAAACATTCACTACATTTACTATGATAATTCTACAACACAACTGGTTCAGCCAATTGTTATCAGAAGTGGCATAATTAGTTTAATGGTGATCACTTCTGGAAGTTCATAATAAAGTCATAATAAAATGACAACAATGACAAAGCTGTAAGTGAGATGGGAGACACTATGCCTACAACAGTGATAGTAAAGAAACAAAAAAAGGCATCTTGAGGTAGAATTGTGACTCGCAAAAGATAAGATAAGATAAGATCAGATATTCCTTTGTTAGTCCTGCAGTGGGGAAATTTGCAGTGTACAGCAGCAAAGGGGATAGTGCAAAAAAACAAGATGCATCAGCTAACACAGAAAAAAAAAAGAAAAAAAAAAAAAGAGCAAAACAAAGTGTAACAAAATATGAACCATTTAAATAGAAGGAAGTATAAAAACAGGAGCAGTATATACAGTATTGACAATAAACAGACTATTAACACAATTGGAAAGTGGAAAATGATATTGCACAGTGAGAAAAAAAACTATATTTTTCCAACAAAACAACTCAAAACATATAATCAAAGCTACACTAGAGAGTCCAGTCAGAGTCAAGACCTCAATGCTTGCTGTTCACTCACAGACCCAGTGAAAGTTGACAGGATGTTTTGCTAAAATAACGGTGCAACATCCAGATGCGCACATGGACACATTTGACTTGAAGAGGGTGTATTTATATGTAAACCTAATGTTGTTGGACTTGTAAAATAATTGTTTATAGTAGGACATTAATTGAAAAGTGTCAAAACAGCTTTACTAACTGTCTGACTCTGATTTAAAGAGTTATAACATTAAAAGACAGGTTCATTGCATCATGCTGCTCAGACTCCTTCTGCGTCACTCTGCAACTTAGCTGCTAACAGTTAACAGTTAACAGTTAACAGTTAACAGTTAACATCAGGTACTTGAGAGGAAGATGCATTGGTATAAGCATTAAACAAAGCAAAACTGTCACAAATTGAGAAACAGGTAAACTTACGGACGTGAAAGCCTCGCTGAAAGACCGAACAACCTGCCGACCTGTCTGTAAGTAGCCATGTTTGTTATGGTTACCTAAAACTAGAGATGTGTTGGTCACGAACGAGCCGGTTCATTGAGCCGGCTCTTTTAAGTGAATGATGGGAGCCGGCTCCCGTCCGAAAGCCGTTTTTTTTTTTTTTTAATTAATTCAAGGCAGAATGATAGGATGATCTTTAGTGATGTTACATGCTGTGCCGAGGCTTCAGAGCGTGTGTCGAGTAATCCAGGAAGTTTTCTGCGATGCGGTATCGAGGCTTGTATCGTTTTAGACCAATTACATCATTGATGACGTCCGAAGCCTCGCTGCCCGGCCATACCGCGTGACTGATTCAGGAAGTGGTTCAGATCTTCACTGGTTAAACCAATGCCACTTTCCAGAAGTGACACAGAACACTAATATTACCCCTCCTGCCATTATTATATAATATTACACTATACTACAATACAATTATTGACCAAAGGATTGGTTTACACACATAAGATGCATTCCTCACAAAACAATTACAGTTTATTATACATGCATGTTATATACTCATAATATACTTACTAGAAAATAGACATTATATTACATATTATATAGATATAAATGGATTACATGGTAATATATTTTTTTTTCATTGTTTATAGTCATTCCCAACAGCCTTTACTGGCGCAAAATACAGTATATCACAGATCACATGGTTAAGATCATATATGCCTGTTTTACACGCTTTGGCCACCAGGTGTTTTCGTGTGCACATGAAGCCTCGAGAAATGAACCCTTTTCCGAACCAATTTCCTGGAAAGCTTATGCTTCATGAAGCTTCAGCTTGCCATCACTAACTCCATGCACGACTGTGACTGAATGTTGTGTTAATGACGTCTGTGCGACCAATCAGGTGATGACAGACGAGGACCATACCATCAAGCAGAGAGGGCTGGAGGTGCACGGTGCGCTGATGGTCTACAGGTACAGAGCAGGAGGAAGAGGAGGAGAGAAAGAGGGAAAGGAGTGCGGTGCGCGAATAGCAGACAAGATGAGTGACAGTCGGAAACAAAGCAGCATGTAAAATTGTGATATTCTGGAAATTATAAGGTTTAGTATAATTATATTGAATAATTTAAGTGATATATGTTCACACATACTAATCATAGGTCAAAACAGCTAAAGCTAAATTTGGCTGCATTATAAAAAGCCAGAATTGGTAAAATGAAGAGCCGTTTGGGAGCCCAAAGAGCCGGCTATTCTTGGTGAGCTGAGCCAAATGATCTGGCTCACTAAAAAGAGACGTAATTCCCATCACTACTAAAAACGGAAGTGGGCGCTAATACTTGCGGAAGTGACGCAGTATTATTGTGCGCTTGCTAAAGTCCTCCCCCTTCTAAGCGCTACATCCAACCATTTGCTGTCGTCAAGCGCAATCTTTTACAAGCTCAGAAATAAAACATTAAGCTGCGTTAAAAAATGCCGTCTGGCAGAAACTTTAGGCGGAGAAGGAACTCGTCGGATGTGGAGGAGGATGAGACAACTAAAGAAGTCAGGTAAAGTACTTTATTTAAAGTCTACAACATGAACAAAGATACTAGCAAAACGTGAGCTAACGTAGCCAGCAGCTCTCCATCAGGTGAAACAGTGACTTCCTTTTAATAACAGACTGTATCTTTGGTTTTAGTTGTTTTGTTTGACATAATGTCATTTATAATTCATGTGTATTTATGTGTATTTCTTGTAGATCAAAGGTAGAAGAGGCTAAAGAGCTTCAGAGTTTGAGGAAACGACAGACTGGAGTGAGGTAAACATGAGTGTTACACTTTGTAATGTTCTCACACTATGAACACATTTTTTGTTTTGTTTTTTAACTTAGTTTTATTGCAGTTTCAGCAACTTATACAATCAACATCACATTCTTTACCACTGTATTTTAATTTTACAGCTGTCTCTTTGTTTTTACACAAAATTTCACAACTTAAAACAAGAGGAGGAGAGAGAAAACACAAAAAACAAAACAAGACTTCATCTTAAACTGTAATTTCAACTGAATTCAGAGAAAAAGGGAGGACACATACTTAAACAATCCAAAGAATTAAAATAAAGTAGAATAAATAAATGAATTTAAATAAAAATAAATGTATGAACACGTTTTTAATGGACAAAGTCTAATGAAACATATGAGATATACATTGATATTCATATTCCCCTTTTGATTAGTGTGTCTGCCTTGTTGGTTGGGGATTTACTGCCGCCAGAAACTGAGGGTGATGTAAGTGACCTTTTTAGATTTTTTTTATTTGTTGAGATTAACCATAATATGTGTGTGTGTTTAACTGGCTATTTGTTTAATACATTGTTATTCAAATATTTTTTCTCACAGAATGACCCTTTTAAGCTGAAGACTGGAGGGGTTGTAGACATGAAGAAAATCAAAGATAGGAATAGGGACATGTAAGTAAATCTGTGACTATTATAATAATTTTGACGCAGTATAATTTAAGATATTGTGTATGCACTAGTATGTCATTGCAAAATGGAAAATGTGTGTCATCACATATGACACTGATTTGACTCAAGATGACTTCTGTTCCACTTGCAGGACAGAAGAGGAGACGGACCTGAACCTGGGCACCTCCTTTTCTGCTGAAACTAACAGAAGAGACGAGGATGCGGACATGTATGCCTGCTATTTTCACTTGACATACACATACATACAGACACAACATCACTCTCTTTGGCATTCATGAGCATATCTACATTTTAGACAGCAATATCAACATCTGTTTTATCTACATGAGGAGGGCCAACATGCATGGCTTGATCAGTAGTTTTAGTTTGAACGATTAGTGAATTTCCTGTCATAGTTATAGCACATCTAAGATTGCACAAGATGGTAATCCCCAACATTTAGGACACAATTGGATGGATTTGGTACTCACACACAGTTGCTTCATAGAAATATTTTAAAACCTTATTTCTTTCATAAATCTACCCTCACAGGATGAAATATATTGAGACCGAGCTGAAAAAGAAGAAGGGGTTGGTGGAAGCCGAGGAACAGAAAGTTAAGGTGAAGAATGCAGAGGACCACTTGTATGAGCTGCCCGAGAGCATCCGAGTCAACTCTGCCAAGAAGACGGAGGAGATGTTGTCCAATCAGATGCTGAGTGGGATCCCTGAAGTCGATCTTGGCATTGAGTACGTAAAGGAGACTCTCAAAATGATCCTGTAGATTCATTTTTATTTAGAATCTTCAAGAGTTGTCTTTTATTTTTAAATCGGTAAGAAAGACATTCTGCTTTGAGACATGGCAGTGACTAGCTGAGAGAGAGGATACAACTCTGTTTTTGTGATTTCTTTCCCAGTGCAAAGATTAAGAACATCATCCAGACAGAGGATGCAAAAGCCAAGCTTCTGCAAGAACAAAGGAACAAGAAAAAAGACCACGGCACATCATTTGTACCCACCAACATCGCTGTCAACTACGTCCAACACAACCGCTGTGAGTACTGTCAATCTGTAAACATTGGGTTTCAAATAGTGAGATTTAATGAGAGGTGAAAGGTTGGTTAAACATGTAAATGTCTTTTCTCAGTCTATCATGAGGATGTGAACGCACCACAGCGGCACCACAGACACAGAGAAGAGCCCAAAGCAAGGCCGCTGCGTGTGGGAGACACTGAGAAACCAGGTCCAGAGGGTAAGAGTCTGTACACAGCTACACACTGTTCCTTATAGCAGCTCAGTACCACTACACTAAAATACTGCTATAATCAGCGTAAGCACTCTGAAACAGGAGCATATCAAATTGTACTTGTTACTTTAAACTCTCTGGCGTTAGTGACTTCATTTGGAACATTGTTTATACAAATAGTATAATAGTTGCTTACCACTAGTCTGAAACCTCTAATCTGATTTATACCTTCTTCTGTTACTCCACAGTTTCGACACCACCCAACTACCGCAAACGTCCAAACAACGAAAAGGCCACAGATGACTACCATTACGAGAAGTTCAAGAAGATGAATCGACGATACTGAGGAGCTGGATGTTGTTTTTTTTAAGAATAAATTACTCAACTTGATGTCCATCTTTATAAAGATTGAGGCCTCCAGATGAGCCATGAAGATCATTTGCAGACTGTTTTTCTCAAACTGTTAAAGACTCCCAAGCTGGTGTAGTTTGTAAATATTGTAAAAAAGCTCCTTGTGGTTATCTGTATAGAGTACATTTGCTTTGTGATGTGTTAACGGAGAATCCCCATCATTGAGGAAGTCATGTGTCTTACATGGTTGTCTGATAACCAAGGAGTCAGTCAAGGAACACAGGAATAACATAAGAGATGTTCAATTGAGTGGCATTCCTGCTCTGAATTGTGAGATTTGCTTTTTAGTCCACAGTTAAATGTTAACTTTTAGTTTAGAATTGTGTTTTTAACGCTTTAAAAAGATTAAAAAAAAACATAAAACCACATGATTTAAGTTGTTCTTTAATGTGACCAGTGCTTGGAGGAGTTAAAAAAAAAAAAAAAAAAAAAGCAGAAATAAAACATTACAAAATAAATGTAAGAATATACAATCACTTAATACTTAGTCAAGTCCAACATAAGAATATAAAAAATTAATACTGGTAATGAAATGTTGCAAAGGTACACTACAAATTCATAAAGCATTTACTTCAGTATTGTATATACAGTATGTAAGTCAGTCAATTTTTAAATTCATTTTGAAAAAGTCATTTAAACTGATGGGAATGTTACTTCTGATACCTTATACAGGAATTCATTCTTCTGCTTCTAATGACTTTCCAGGTATTTCTTGTTTAGTATAGTTACTTAATTTTACTTTTCCTGTAAAACCTGTTTATGCAAAAGAAATCCTCAATGCCAAAATCAAAGTTTTAGTCCATGACACGTTACACTGGCAGACCGAGTCAGACACTAGTACTCTAAACTAAATAACCAAACCGCTGAAGTACAAACTGAGTGCAGGTGTCCATCAGAGTCCTCATGGTTTCTCTATAGAGGACGTCCCGTGTCCGTTGAGGTGGTGCTGGGGGTTTGTCTCCTGAGAGGGAGGTCCCTCCGTGTCCTCTCTGTCCCCCTGGGTAGAGCTGCAGCTGCTGCCCGGGGAGGCCCAACTGTCTCGCTGGCGGTAGGCCTCGCACAGCGGCAGATCAGTGCTCTCCCACTGACTGTAGCTTTGCAGAGCGGAAACCAGTAGGAGGCAAAGAATCAGCGCAGCACAGAAAGAGAGGAGCAGACGAGAGCGGCAGGTCAGAATAAGCACATTCATCCACATGGAGGAGCACATACACGTACGATAGAAGCACGAAGGTTATGCAGAAGCACTGGAAACTGGATCGACACCTAAAAACAGCTGTTTATTAACTAGATACTGTAGACAAGAGGTACGACTTATCAAACTGTTGATTTTAAGTTCAACAAAAAAAAAGTGTGATTAGTTGCTGATGGAGGAGAAAGCAGAGTGAGTGCAGTGAGGAAGGAAGGCCCACAGCCAGCATGCTCCAGACAGGACCGAGAGACACTTCTGAATACTTTCTTACAGAAAACAAGACAAACTACTACAGTCAGTGTTTTGTCTCTACTTTATTTCTTAATCATTCTGGGTCTACTGGAACAGCTGGCACAAACTGGTACACAAGTACAACCACACCATGTGTGTGATTGACACCACTTGCATGGTTACAGCTCGAGTCACTTGTGGTCTTAAGGACGGAATCATTTAAAAATTATTATCTAAATTGCTCTTACAGAAAAACTTCTACTTGAGAAACTTATTTTCAGATCAGACCTTGAATAAATAACAGCAAAGTGTTGTGTCTAAACCAAACATTCACCCACAGTCCACCCTTAAAATCTACCAAATAGGTCATCACCTTTACATTTGTGATTTAAATATTATATATAAATAATACTGAATAAAAATGTATCATACATCTATAAAATTCAGATATAGTTTTAGTTCTTTCAATGTGTAAATTCTTCTAAAAGGGGGGGTTCCCTGCAAAGTTTGTTTTGCAAAACCCAGAGGCCTTTTTAACAACCATTTAACAATTCATCCGTGAAAAAAAAAGTGCTTTAAATTCATGAAATTTAAAGAACTATGGTCATTTCTTCAATTAAAAATATTTGTAGTGGTAAAAGAAGTAGGAGAAAAAGACTTCACTAAGCCATGCATCTCTCCCATGAGCCTGATATTTGTTAAAACTTCTCCTAAGCCTATTGAATGCTGCAAACAAGGAAACCAAAAGTCTGATCACCATTTACAAATAAACCCATCAGCAGATCAACGCCGAGGTTTTCTGTTCTGAATTATAAAAGTCATCTTTGTCACCATTAAAGCCCTCTGGCTTTCTAACTGCATCAGAAAAACTGCATTCAATGCTCAAAAGCACACGTTGGACTGTGGTAATTCGAGGGAGCTGCATACATTTACACAGCTAATATTTAATTGCATACCCCCTTAATGCTGAAATCCTCTCTAATGACCGATTATGACACACGTCATAGAACAGAAAAAAGTCAAGGCACTTACTAATCAATAAAAAAGTCACTTTGTGAGATAATCTCCATCACAACAACCCTCAGCAATGATCTGAGTTGATGAATGGTACCGTTTGGATATGAAGATGATGAGATAAATTCAACCCAAAAGGTGTCAGGTGTAGATGTTGGCAGAACTAAACCCTTCCTCGGGCTCAGCAGTGAATGGTGAAGGTGAGACAGTACATGGTGCTGAGCATGGGAGACAAGAGAGTGGCGGTGGGATGGGGGGGGGGCAAGTATGAGCCTACTTGTACCTGGAGGAGTAATATTCTTCCTCTAGCTCATACAGGTCGATGGCGATCTCGTCACGGAGCGAGGTGAGTTTCTTGTCGCACTCGTCCTGGAGCGAGCGGAGCTGCTGGTTCTGGAGGCTGATGGCGTCGTTCACCGAGGGGAAGTCGTTCAGGATCAGGAACTGCTTCAGATCGGACACCAGTTTCATCAGGGACTCGCCGGCTCGTACCTGACAGCGACACAGAAGAAGAGAAATGGGTTTAGAAATGAATGATTTTCTGGACTGAAGATATTTTCAAAGTATCATCTACTCACAGAAATCCTCACTCAGCCGCAGGGTTGTGATGCATTTCACTTTATCTTTTAACCCCACAGTCCTACCAGTTGGTCAGCGAGTACAAATGAATGCTGTGCAGCAATACTTTACTGAAACCTTTATTTTAAATTCTAGTGGCGATCCCAAACTTTACAAAGATACCAAAAACATCAGGCTGAACTTTGTATACATGATGCACATCTGCGATATTTCCATTTAAAAGGAATGGTACAACCATAAAACATAGTCATAAGTTTGAAAATTTCGCTCAGGATAAACATCACGTATGCCTACACTTTTAATGTGATTCATTTAAAGTAACGTGATAATGTTAAAGTTTTACTCAAAGTTAAGCAGAAGCAGATTTAAAGGTCCCATATCGTGCTCATTTTCAGGTTCATACTTGTATTTTGTGTTTCTACTAGAACATGTTTACATGCTGTAATGTTCAAAAAAACAACTTTATTTTCCTCATACTGTCAGCCTGAATATACCTGTATTCACCCTCTGTCTTAAACGCTCCGTTTTAGTGCATTTCAACGGAATTGTGTTGCTAGGCAACAGCTTGGGTCCATGTGTACTTCCTGTCAGCTGATGTCATTCACATACACACTGCAACCAGGAATAAACTGGGACACATTTAGAATGTTTACATTTAAAACCGTGTAATGGTCCATATTATTGTATATTTGTGACATCACAAATGGACAGAAATCTTGACGACTTGTTTCAAACGCACAATTTCTGAATACGGGCTGTGTGTATTTCCCTGTGGATTGAGCATTTCAATACTTTCACAGTATTAATATAGGACTCAAGCCTGCTTTATAATGAAAAAAAAACATGAAAATCTAATTTTTTTTTATCATATGGGACCTTTAACTGACTTTTCCTGTGCCCCTCTCTCATCTTTCCCTCTCCCTACTGAATACAATACTAACAGGATGCCTAACTATACAAAAAAAATATGTGAAAAGTAGGCTACATTGCATATTCTGGACAACTATGCTTTTTGCAATACTTACAATGTTGGCTGCTCTGACGTGCATCTCATAATGGTCCTGCTCTGCTTGGGTTGCCCTGGAAACCTGCGTCTCATCCTCGATCTGGAGACAGAAAACAGTGGGAGAACTTCACATGATGGCATCAGAAGTAAACATAAACACGTGATAAAGTAGATGTAGTAGTGGTAGCGAGAGAAACAGATCAATTAGAAGAGGAGTTCTGTGTTAACGCACCTTTGCTGTTTTGATAATTTCAGTGAAGTTGTCCAGGATGGATCTGATGTCATCCTTCAGTCTCTTGTTGTAGTTCTGCAGCAGAGTCTCTTTGCTTGAAGGGAGGACTCTCTGAGTGGCCATCGTGCTCAGGAGAAGGCAACACAGCGCTGGTTACCTGTAAACACAGAGAGAAACACATTCAGCTGCTGAGGTTGGTAGTAAAAACAGTAGAAACATCATTCAGGAGCAGCTAGGTAGCAGGAAAAGGCGCGTGTTTTCCTAACAGAAAGAGAAACGTGTTCCTAGTGTAGTTGTAATACCTTTGCTAATGCATACATATATTTTATTACAGGTCCTGTAATGGTTATCACTTACTTCTTACCGCATACTTTGAAAACAATGTCGTTATTGTGTTAGACAACATGCACTACAGTTGCTCTTCTTCTTCTTCTCCTTAATATGTAATGGTAGCTAACTTCCGGTGTCTGTGTGCTACCGCCCTCTAGTGAATCAGATTTAACACTGCAAAACACTAAAAAAAAAGTAGTTTTTTTGTGGTACTTTTTGCGTCATACCAAATGTTTTAGATTTTGCTAAGTTATTTTATTTTATTATAGCATGAACCAATGCAGAAACCACTGAAAATAAAGTGGTTTTAAGAGGCATAAGACCTAGATTTCAAAGTAAAAGCACAATAGCAGTCAAAATAGTCCCTGTCAGTGTGTGTTATATTGTTATTAATATTGGATTATTATTGTTGATTGCATCAAGATATAAGTTTTTTAATATTCAACCAATATGGTTAGACATATGGTTAGACAGTGCAATATGTTAAATAGGGACATTGCAATATGTAAAATTGTGACAGTGCAATATGTTGCATCTGTGTCATATTGGGCTATTGTCTGTGCAATATGGGCGAGACGATAGACGATGCAGTGCACTACCTGGGTGCAATACCTGCCATGGTGTGTGTGATAGTATGTGCCATTATGTACGTGGACTGTGTATGTGTTGAAACATCTGTTTCTGTGGAACTGTTTCCCTGTCTTATGTGGAATTGTTTATTATTGTTGTTGATGCTGTTTTAATTTAGTGTTTGTAACTGCAGTTGGCCGGAGTCCAGGAAAAATGTCCCTACAGGGACCTTTTATTGTCATGGTGAAGCTTTGTATGTAAAAATTAAAATCGGCAAAAGCATGGTAAATAGCTGTGGTGAAAAGTACAATGTTTGAACTGAAATGCAGTGGAATAGAGGTATACGTTAGCATATAATAGAAATACTCAAATTAAAAGTGCCTAAAACTGCACTAAAGTACAGTACTTAAGTATACTGTATGTGCTTAATTACATCCACGACTATGTTTCAAACATGATAAATAATTCCAAAAGCTGCAAAATTTGATTTACATTCATTTAATAGTTTTTTTTTTAATGACTTACAACATAGTTTTCAAAGGCAGGCTGTGCAGCATAACAAGTATTTCGAGTGCTTTTTTTTTGTCCAACAGTATCATCAGTTGTTGAATCCTCCAAAGACTTCCTAAACAACACTGGTTGAAATACATTTTTACAGCTGTTACAATCAAAAGACATTCTTAGGGAACCCTGACTCTGTGTCAGTGACTATGTGCAACCTTCATGTATACAAGTTGGGTGAGAAAAGTGAGCATTTATATATAAAAAAAGATTGTACAGTTCAAAAAGAAAAGAAAACAGATCCTTTAACATTGCAACAGAGGAATACATGAATTAAACTTTGGGCTGAAACAGGTTGGATCCCCTTTCTTAAAAGTGCCATGGTGGAAACCTAAAGAGTGTTTCATGATTTTACAGAGCACAAAGACAATAACATATTCCCAAATGGCGATGGAAATAAATTCAAAAGGAATGTCATCATCAATCAGTCACCATTCAAGATCTCACTTACAAGATACTACTATTACAATCCCTGACTGGAAATGCGAAGCATAAGTGCTGTAGATATTTGTGTGACTGCTGGAAAGCATTTTGTTTTGATAAGCTGCAGTTGAAAGTTTTCACTTCGGTTGTTCATAAGTGAGAGTCACAGTTAGTAGTACACATTTGGAGTTTATAGACACCTGCGATAGAGATGCATTACAGAGTAGAATGAATATCTTGGTGCCTAGCGTACTGCAGACAGCAAAAGGAAGTCGTACATGATTGTACACGAGTATTTGGTGCTGAATACGAGTGCAATAAAATGATGTAAATGTAGCAGTTTTTTTTAAAAGGAGGGCACCAAAGGCAGATGTGATTTACGCTGATGTGGTCGGAGGGACGTACTGTGAGAGTGTAAGGCTTCTTGTAAAGTAAGAAACAAAGAAAAGTGAGTCTTCTACATTCATCTAACATAGGAACTACTATAATGTATTTTCTATGCCTAACATTTAAACACGGTTCGTACATTACATGGAATAACATTTTCGTCAGACAGGACAGTTACCACAAACATAACACAAGACAAAATGCAAAAACAGTTTGGAATGAAACAAAAGTTACATTTCATATCAACAAATGTTATCCTTGAAATGTCTTTGCATCAGTATCCAGCATCTGCCTGATAAAACGGTCAAGCATAAAGACCAAACGGGCCCAAAACTATCGACTTTGAGGGCATAATTGTAATTTCTTGTTTGCTGTTATTACAGATAAATTCCTCTGAGACATCTTTACAGTGTCTTTTCCTCTTCCAAGCGTCTGTGAAGTTATGATCTTGCGATTCAAGCCGAATCACACATTTTCTGAGAACTATTACATCGGAGGAATGAGGCGTAATCAGATCATAGTTTCACAGTAAAGCTCAAACACACAGGAAATGAAACGGTCAAAGCTGCAGACAATCTAGGAACTCCCTCACTGCGTGGTGTTTTAGCGGCGCTGACACGAAAAAATAACTGAGGTAGGCAAGAAAACAATCAAATGCTTGACCACCATATTGTCTTTGTGTAGATGCACGTACCAAAAGGATTAAGGACAATTCAAAAAAGGTAAAAGGATGTGACAGGAAAAATAAAAAGCGGAATGATGTCAGTTTGTTTTTTTTACTCTAACAGAGCATTCAAGTGTAAAGATGACCTTGCTGCACTATCACTAAATCGAGCCAGTTAAGAATGAGATCCATGCAGGAACTGCAGTCCAGCTGCAGCGCTGGTGACAGCATGCAGTATGCCTGTTATAGTTTGCATAATTCAGTGATGAGCGCCGATACCCACTGCTCTGACCTCTTGAGTGTGCGTTCAGGGCTTTTCTTGCGGGGCCTTGAGGCGAAAGGGTGCAGAGACAAAAGGGTCTACGCCGCTCACTTCTGAGGTCCATGAGTGAAGAGGTCCAACGGGGACCGACGCCACAGCGGCTTGCTTGCTCACGTTAGACACTACTCGATGAGCTGCTACGGGATGCTGCTGGGGCACGGGTCCCTCAAAGTGTCGGGAATATTTGGCCAGAGCTTGTGGGCGGAACGGTTGTTGGGCGACTTGTCCCAACGCACCTTGATCAGGGGTCACAGCATGAACTCCAGCTGCATGAGGATACGAGGGCTGAGCTCCTGTATCCTCCTTTCTTTTCCCGAAGGGAGCCTGAGAGAATACGTCGAACGGCTGCGGAGCTGCGAGTGGTGCGCGAGGAAACGGAGCATTGGCAAACACGTCGGCTGCTGCTGCTGCTTCTTCTTGGGCAAACCGAAAGGGGGCTTTTGAGAAAACATCCGCGGTGACATCCGCCCCTTTTGCTGGCTCCAGTGCATGCAGGGAGTGATTCTGAGCAAAGGTGCTCGGAGGAGGTTGGTGGAAGGTAGTAGATGGTTGCGTCGGTGCTGCGCTGCTGGAGTGCGGTGATGAGTGGAGGGCTGACTGAGGTCCCTGTTCTTCTTCATCCTCAGAGTCAAACAGCAGAGGTCTGGAGCCGCTGCAGTCATGGGCTGCTGCATGACTTTCGATGGCTCCGTCAACCCGCTGCTCTTCTTTATGGGCTTCTTCTTCCTCTTCCTCTTCATCTTCTTCGCTGGAGTGCACACATTCCTCATTTGCTTGAGAAGCTCCACCTGGAGGTTTAGTCTCCTGTCCCTCACCAAGCACAGAGTAGCCGTTACTCTCCACTTGAACGTCTGTATTAGAGAGCAGAGATGGAGAAAAATATATCAGAGGTGAACACCAAAACATCAGAAAGCATAAATACTGTCAGTAACAAGAAACTTTACCACCTGAGGTCCAGCTGCTTATTTATCTACCAGACCATCAAACCTCAGTCACACACATGGCTACTATATAACCGATGGATCATCCGTAACCACTGAAGGAAGGATCAATAAGAACGACTCAACCAGCACAAGACTACAACAATACAGACACATTCTGCTCTGAACAAGTCACATACGACAGACGAGACTGGCCAGCTCTACCATTACGACATCAAATAACCTTGTTTCCACAAATTAGTTTCAGCACAGCTGCAGTACCCTCATCCTTCACAAACAGTGCCTCGTGTTAGGGGGAAACAGCAACAGCGGTTTAGCTTTTAGTTAGAATTGATTGTGTTGAGGTAGAGGGAGCTCAGAGGGAGTCAATAGGTCTGTGGAAACAAGGACAGAGAGCCTTCACAGCAAAAGTAGAGGTAGTTAGAGACAGACAGATGAGCAGAGACAGATCAGTCTTACCTCAGCGGTGTCGACAGCAGCTGTTAACTGGCAGCTCTTGGGAAGATGTTAGTTGCAGCAGCCATGAAAAGGAAAGTTTTTGTTTTTGTTTTTATGTCTTGGGTAATTTCCTTCATCGTTTCATCAACCAGAGTGAATCAAACTGGAAAAATAACCTACAGATTCAACTCACCGGTCAGAGCTGACTACCAAAAACAACAACAAACAGTTAGACGGCTCATGTAATCATGTGGAATAACAGCTATCAACTCCTCACTATACAGCTCATAGACGTACAATCTAACAAAGAGGAACACAATCTGGGAACCAAAAGCCCTTCATCAAAATGTCTGGCCTGGAGTCATGACAGTAATGTGGTTTTAAAATACATATCTACCAACATCCAGGAAGCATAGAACAACTGGGGGGGTCACAAGGAATAGGAAAGAAAATCTAGAAAACACTGGAATAGTCCTTTAAATCTCAGAGCAAAGCTTGAAAGAACAACTGCGCAAGTTGCCAGACAGATTATGCTTTTATGAAGAGGTGCAAACATGTTTCCATAGTGGAAGGCACACACTAAATGATGGTTTAATACTGAAATCTGAGCGTAACAGCCCTTATCGGATATCATCAAGTTAGGGGATCTACAATCTAATTTGGTTCCCAGAAGGAAATGAAATCTCTGCCCTAATTAAAACAATGAAACAGGAAGAATCAAGCTTCAGGCTGCCAGCTTGCTGCGTCACTCTTCCGAGTAAAAACCAAATAATGCGATCCAAAGACACTTCATTTACATTCACATTAATGACTTTTATTCAGTGTCTCTCTTTCTGAACCTTAATTCATAAAAATAGAAGTACACACTCCACAATGGTCCTGCTTTGACATATGGACATCTGCCTAATCATGTGAAACATTTTGATATAATCAAAGTAATTTCTATACCTGCCACCATATCGACCCAACCAGCACAACAAGCACATTGGTTTCACACAGCAACACAAGTCAAACTCTACGGCCAAGGCGAGAACTCTACAGGATACAGCACTGTAGTGTCTGATAAGAACATGAAGCGTTTACTGTAGGATTGCATAGATTAGCCACAAAAATGCAAATGACTTAACTGAACATTTGATGGGAAGAAGAAGAAAAAAAAAAAGCATAGTTTTAATTACCCATGCCGATTCTTACAGTACTGTCGATGTCTATGACTAACCTTTACAATATGTCATAGAGGAGGAGGGGAACTAGTTAACCTCAAGCATATATACCAGTGATGGCATATTATATGTACTGTTTTTCTGTTTGTATGTACATATCTAAGGTGATATGGACCCTAAAAAGACACTTACACCTATATATGCAATTGACCTTCCTTGGCTAGAGAAAAGCCAAAGTGAAAGATAATACTTGTAATGCAAAGTCAGTTGTAGTGATTGTGATCAGATGTAATACGTCTCAAACACAAGCCTTTCTATTGATCATCAGTCAAACGAAAGAGATCTGTTATCAGAAGTGAGAGGTGCTACAGAGATATCAGGAAGTTAAATCCGTCATTAGCTCTGTTTTGCTGTCTGTTAGATAAAATCTCTCCTATATATTTATATATACAGTCACTTACAAGTACCAGTATTATGTAAAGAATTGCGGCGGAGAGATAAAAATACTACCCAGTCAGGTAAGTCATGAGCACATTTGTATCGATGATGACATCTAAAACAAAAGCTGAATGCTCGACATGAATGGAGAGAAAAGACTTTGGACAGAGGAGAGGCTCAACATCTTTGCACTCTTAAATACAGCTTCATACACAAATATTTTTTTGTTTTTATCTATATAGCCTTATAAATTTTTACATATTTCATAAATGGTACTCAGTCCATACATTCATTCTAAAGCGCCATCAATAATAGTCACATGTATTCATACCATGATAGATGAAATGCCTTTAAATATTACACACTAAAAAAAAAAAATATCTACTTTTACCAGTGCTGACAAAATTAACAATGATTTTATGTACATGTAAAGGATTTTTTTTCTGAATTTCTCCTCTGGCTGAAATGAATGTCACATCGACCTCAGCGTATGCGGTAGGAATAGATTGGATAGATAAGAGAGAGAGGATGTCAATGGGAGATTTTCATGTAAAGCTTCTTTGTTAGCACAGTACCTACACTAAATAACTCAATGAAATCTACATTGTACCTCCCTCCCTGTAACAGTGATGCTGCTAAAAACTCTGCTCATCTTCCCCGACCCTGAAAGCAGACTGACACGTGGCAAACATATAGCATAATAATAAAATCTTTCCTTTAGCTTTGGCATGGCTACAGGTCAAATAATCTGATTCCCTTTTATTTCCGCTGTGCTTATCTTGACAGTGGGTCAAAGATACTGTATGATGGTGAGTTCATGACCCTACACATAAAAAGATGTAATTATAAAAATGCACACAAACCACCAACGGTCTTACGCAGTGTTGTAGATAATGCTGACAAAGAAAGCATCCTGCCATGGCCAAATTAATCAGCCATGTTAACACTGACTTCACCAGTTTCAGACGGACAGATTTACAGGTACAGGAGAAATAATACACTGCTTCTTAACATCCAGAGAGGTGGCAATATACAGTTATGCTTAAGCTGCAGCTCTGAATACATGTCAGCTGAGATAAATAGCTGTTGAAAACATGATTACTGATCTATATTGGCATATGAACACATAGTTGAACAGATTTGACTTCCTAAGATGGTGCAGACTGTTTGAAATGATTCTCCTTCCACAACAATAAACCACAACTGTTTAAGAAATCTCTAAAGACTGCCCTATTCATCGGTTTACAAACTGGTTCAATCAGTGCAAACAGCCCTCAGTGGTTCACTCTGGGTGCGTCTTTGATTGGTCAATATTTTTAGTGCATCACATTATCCTGCAGCATTTTGGACTCCTCACTCTTTAGTCAGACCCCTGACACAAATGAGCATGCCTGAAGGTGGCTGGTTTAAATAAAGCTTCAACCCTGAACAAGTACACAAAGTGAACACGATGCGGGCGGCTGTGATCGAGCGGTTGAACGTGTGCGCGCGATGAGAGTCGATCACCGTGGCGCGGTGCACTCAATGAGGGATATTAATGTGAGTATGAGGAAAGCATGAGGAAGACCAATGGTGTAGCTGGGACAGAAGCAGACGATATGCTCAGGCATTAATGAACAGATTTGTTTGTTTTTTTTACCAGCGTGGGAATGTCAACGGCCAGCAGAGATATATGAAGCCAGCTTATCAGGCAACTAGAGATGGAGTTGAGGCCAAGGAGGCACGTATAAAGAAAGGTTCCACTGAACCGATCTATGCTGGCTCCTCTGTTTCACTTCATAAGGTGCTACATTAAGTGCCTCGGCTTCCCCATCTCTATCCCCCCCCACCACCCTCCCTCCCCCCGTCCCTTTGTTAGGATTGCACACTGCCCCTTCGACCTCTCCCACCCCCTCTAGAGGTCGATGAGCTGATCCACCAGCAGAAGGGATCGGGCCAAGTTGGGGATGCTGGACTCTGAACTGCCACTGTTGCTGCGCGAGTGACCACCTGAAACGTGCCAGAAAGAGAGAGAGACAGACAGAGATGGAGATGGAAGGAGAGCCGTGGGAGATTGTGAAAAAACAAGCAAAAGAATAAGTAATATTAACAGAGATTGTATGGAGAAATTAAGAGCGAGGAGTTGATGGAGATGGAGATGGAAGGGGAAATGATGGCAGAGCAGAGAGGTGCATGAACGGGGGGCAGAAAGAGAAAGAGAAACAGGCAGAGAGTGAGCTGGGGTAATTTTATACAGCTGCATCATTACAGGGGGGAGAGTAAGAGAATGCCTTTCTAACATGAGGAGACTTTCAGGGTAAACTACAAAGAGCCAAACACCTGCAGGGTGGAGAATCACTGGCATTGTAACATTAGAAACAAAAGAGAGGAAGACGACTAATGTGAGAGCTTGATGGGATAAAAAAAAGCCTTAATGCGACAAGCCCACCCATACAAGGCTTCACATCAGCAGTCACAGGAATGAGCTATGGTGACTGAATTAGGGGGGCTAAGGCATTCATCTTTGCGGCTCATAGCCGGGGGCTTCAGCAGCAGGTGTGAGTGCTCATCTCGGGATTCTGTTAACCTTACCTTGATTTGAGTTTTTGGAGATGAGCACAGGAATAGGGTCAAACTCGTCGTCATTGCCCTTCTCCCCACACGACATGAGGAAAGCAGAGTCTGCGGTGAAGGAAGAGGAAGTGAAGGAATGATGGAAGGGGGGGAAAAGAAGTTAACTCAGCCAAAGGAAAGAGCAAAAAGAAAGGAGGATGCAAGTAGATTAAAAATAGATGGAGCCAGGGCAGTCACAGTATTTAAAAGCCATGCATTTCAGGTGGCTTTTGGCTCTTCTACAAATGAGTCAAGGGTCTGTGAAGCTGTCATTTAATGTGCCTAATTCCATTTCCATATCACATCTGAACAGGCCCTCCTGTTTTTGGAGGATCTGTAGTCTGTGATGGTTTCACTGGGCCAAAAAACGCCCAGCAGACGTAAGACTAGCTGAGGGGTGCTGCAAAGACGTCTTACCAGAAGCTGTCTGACCAGGCGGCAGCTCCTCCAGACAGGATCCGGAGCCAGGAGGAGCAGAGGAGCAGGAGGAGGAGGAGGAGGAAGGGAGAGCAGAAACAGACTGCTTTCCGTGAGGTGAAGTATGAGATAACAGATCGCAACCCAGCAGAGAGTCCTCCCCAGTGAGAGAGTCTGAGACAGGATGAAGCAGAGCCAGAGGGACAAAGGGTCACAGTAAAAATAAGGTTGTTAGCTTAAGGAGCAGAGGAAAATGCATTTTGTTAGTAGGACAGTTCACCACAAGCATATGATAATCAACATCAAGGGAAAGTCGCATAGAAAATATGCTGCAAAGTCAGGGGCAGCAGTTTCACTTTATCACTAAGCAGTAGCCATCAGTCTAAAACCTACATGCTTACCACAGCTATGATCAGTACAGACAAATGTAGACTGTGGTAGACTGTGGGTGGTTTTTAGACCAGATTAGAATCGATATTTAGTTAAATGTTCTCATTGAATCGAGCCTTTCACACCCTAAAAAACCTTGTGAATTCACTGAAGTTAGCTGCCAATTTGAAAGAGCGACAGGCCAACATGATTTGTTGTTGCGGTGTTTTTGCCAGGACAGCGTGATCTGGCACAATGGTGATCGTCAATGATAAATTAGTTTGTACTTTCCATAACAAAAAATAAAGTGACTACAGTTGTGTAAAAAAAAATCCCTCAAGGTACGAGATGATATCAACAAGTGACAAGGGGATCATGACCACAACTGGAAACAATTATTCTTGATGAAAATGCTGCAAACAATTATGTTATTTCCTATTCTGTGGTCCAGGACGCTAACCTGGCACGCTGGCGGGGATGAGCTCTGGCTGGCCTGAGTGTCGCTGGGCCTGGGGAGCTTCCAGACCAGGAATCAGTGAATCCACACACACCTCTGTCTTCACTACATGGAGACAGCAAGTGGAAAAGACAGTAGCACAAAGACATTTATTAGTAATTTTTAGAAAGAAAATAAGAATGCCTTAGGTGGGATAAAATTGATTACTCCTTCCCCCAGTGGTTTTTTCCAACTTCGTGACCATGTGAGTGAAAGAGTACAAGGAAGGCAAGGTAGACGCATGCAGAGCAGATGGTGAATTTCAGGGCAAGGCAGGGGACAAAACAGAGCTGGTACCATTGGTTGAGCTCTCTGCGGGACTATTGAAGGGGTTGGCCAGGGTTAAGAGGTCGGGGAGCAGCAGAGAAGTTTCAGGGGACTTCAGTCCCTCAATCAGCTTCTCTGTGAGCAAGCCAGAGAGAAAAGACAGAGAGGGGTAGTGGACAGATGGCAAGAGAGAGAAGAAGACCATGAGGGAGGATTTTGCATACAAATAAAGAAAAGGATCAGAAAAACTAAAGATAAATGAAACTCGTGGGAAAATATTACATATTGTCAAAATCAATGAAGATAATTACAGTTTACGAATATTTATAACATCGTAGACATCGTCCTACATTGTTAGGGATTAAATAATTTATGTTCAGGAGACAAAAAAAACATGACATTTTAAGGTAATTTTACATTAACATGACTTGCAAATCAGGTTGCTTGCATGAAACCAAAATACAACGATACAATTATTGTATGATTTGTTAGTTTACTAGTTCTGTCCACCACAGCCATTCACTCCACGACCTGTAAGTTGAGTGAAATCTCATGCAAAGGACAAAAACGTGTGCCAAACAATTACTGCAGGAAACTGAGAATTATTTCACGCTCTTTAAGTACAATCTTCAACACCAAACATGTAATAAATTATACAAAACAAGCTACAGCAGTCAGTGAGTTTCTTCACAGCAGTCTTTGATTGCCCCAATGCACAGTCACTGTCCACATGCCAACCCTCTTAACTCATTTTTGGACCAGTGCAGATAAATGAGCATCTTTGTTAAGTTAGCTTTACCAAAACCTTGATCATTAAAACAAAACAAAAAATCTTAAAATCATGCACCTCTATTATTATAATTAATATATGGTTTTAATTAAGCTGGAATACAGTCCATGCATGAAACAACAAATTACTGACTTTTCACTGCAGCATGTACTTACAGGAAACTGCTATGGGGCAAAATGAGGTGGGGGGGGGGGGTCAAGGAATGTGTTGGCTCAGAAAATGGCACAGCAGATGTGACCTTTTGCCCCCTTCACTATTGGAAAGAGGCCAACAACACTGATGAAAAGCTTTTTACAAATCCTAACTAACCAGTTAAAGTCAGTTAAGTCAATAAAAAAAATATGCAATGTTAAAAATGCTGTACAGTATGCTATATTTTGACTTAATATCCTAAATGCTGCTCAGAAACGCCTCTCTGCTCCATCAGCAAAAGTCAGACTGTGTTTGCTTGTGTGCCTCCAGCTTAGGCTGGGTGCAGAAGATTAACCACACCCTGATTATGTAATAGCCTCAACATTTTTGTCTGCTCAGTTCTGGCCTTAAACAGCAAATACACAAAGGAGGTTACACAGCAGACAAGTATGCACCACTTCCAAAAAGGGCTAAAGGCTAAACTGAGGAGAACATGAACGGCTGGGTCATCATTTTAACAAGACAGCCTGCTGAACTTTCCCTTGTTCTTAGCGGCGCTGGTAAGCAGGCTCCTCCGGCAGTAAGGCAAATCCAATTAACAAAGGAGAATTTGTCCTTCGCGTTACCAGGCAACAGCGAAAGCACAGATCTGCAAGTGAGATGCCATCTAGCTGTGGCTACGGTCTCTATTCATGGAGGCTGACAAGGAGCCACTGTGAGGCTGCCTGCTATGTCAACAAGATAGGACCGTGGACAAATCCAAACCACACAACTAGCACTCATAAACTAACCTCTGGGAAGTGTGATATCCAGGAAACTACTTCAGTAAATAAAAAGGTGACTCATAAACTCTGAGAATATATTTGTTCAAGGCCTGAGAGAATCAAAAGGTACAGCTCGGTCTGTGTCATGTTGTGACAAGGAAATTACCTGTGGTGTCAGAGAGGGAGAGGGTATTAAAAGGGTCCTGGACAGTCAACAACGCTGAACCTGCACTCATGATGTCTGCAGACCTTTCAGCTTTACATTGCACGGTGAATAAAGATGGAGAAGAACAAATGAAGACAGCATGAACAACAGAAGAAGAGAGTGGGTGGGACTAGCGGATAGAGAAGACATGAGCTAACTTTTATGACAAGTGGAGACATTTGCCAAGACAGCAACACATAAAGAGGTCAAAATAGTTGAATTCCACTTCTCTCAATATGGAATTGTCGCCTTGTTGAAAAGCCTCCTGGGAGATGAAATATGCAAAGCAATGAGAGAGCATTGAAAAGAGTTAGGCAAAGATTTACCTGGAAAAGCATTAAGCCCTGGAATGAGATTTTCACTGGAGCCTGTGATCTTCTCTCCAGAAGCAGCAGCTGTGCACAAGCAGACAGCAAATTATTTTTAGATCACACAACTATTTACCAACGCTGCAGGTGTGAGCATGCTGTGAACAAGTTGCACTTACTCTCAGCTAGCTTTGCAAAGTCTTTGTTGAGCAGCTCCTCTGCAGTTAGCTTGGAGAAGTTGTCGTCCCCAAAGGGGTTCCAGCTGGGCTGTGTTGTGGGCGCAGTAAGGGCTGACTGGGCGTCAACATCACCTGGATGATACACACTCTGCTGGGACGAGCAAGGGGAGCCTGAAGGAGTAGTGCTGGCTGATCTGCAGTGCACACAGGTGTAAACATAAACACGGCGTAAGAGAGCACAGTGAAATTTGATCATGGGTTTTAAGTCTGCGGACACTGGCCTACTGATGTATGCAAATAAGAGCGAGTGAGCAGAGTTATTTAAAGACTGAATTGAGTGATTCTTCTTTGGCTGGATTCTCTGGGATGTAAAAGGGTCGTTTATCCTCCGTCGGGGTTCTGTCATATGAATGGACTGTCTATTGCCCTTCCCAGCTCACTTAGTGGTGCCATGAAAAGGACAGTTCATCCTCAGATCACTGAAGGGAGGTAATTCTGCTCACTTGGACTTGTTGAGGCTAGCCTCAGCTGCGGCTGCCTGGAGGAGCTGGGTGGACTTGCTGACTGGGACTCCAAACACGGCGCTGTGAGTGACATCGCTCAATATGCGTCTGTGGCCGCTCTTAGGGGCCATCTTTGGCGACGAGGGGGGCGTCAATGAGCCGACTTTGTGAATAACTCGGCCAGCCGTCTATAAAGAGAAGAAAAAAAAGATACAGAGGGGGGAAATATGAGATGAAAATGTCCTTGATGTCAACATGGGTAATTTCTGTTTACTGCATGAAGAGAAACAAACAAATCAGACCCCCAAACATACAAAGATCAAGCAAAGCAAGATCCGCTGGAAAAGAAAATCTGAAAAAAAGATGGATTATAAATTCCTCGAAAACCACAACCACAACAAAAAGAGAGAAACACTGTTATGGAAAAAGGGAGGAAAGCATTCCCAGTACAGAGATTGTTCAGAAGCAGATGCACCTCATGAATAGAGAGTTAACTGATGGGCAAAATACAAAGAGTAGGATCAATAAAGTATGAAAAAAAACAACTATTTTGATAGTTGAAAGAAGCAGTTGAGCAACACTAAATGATTTGGTTATGCAGTATCTACCTGCAGCAATGGTGTCTTTCTAAGATGACATTAAAGGAAGCATTTCTAGCTACATTGCATTCACACAACATTTCATATATTCTGTGAGACCATCCCTGCCTTCCCTGTGCCCCAGAAGAGGAAAAGCAAAAAGGATGTGATTGGTTAGAAATGAGCTGGTAATCAACTTCCCGGCCCAAAAGAGCAGCAGACGGCAACAGGAGTAGGATGTTACCGCAACCTCTGGGTGAGCTGCAGGACCAATGACTGCAGACTCAGGGATGGGGGTCAGATGAGAAGCTGCTGTTTCATGGACAGGGGCTACATGCTGCTGCTGGTGTTGCAGAGCAATAACTGGAGGAACAGGCTTAGCTTTTGACTGCAGCAGGGTTGACGCCTGAGACGCTGTTTTTTGTTGCTTCTGGAGGAGGCTCTGTACCAGTTGATGCTACATAGGAATATCACACAGCCAAGCATGAGGAACACCCAGTTTGTCATGATTTATACCTCTTTGACAAGCACACTTTTCAGGATGTGTTTTCTACCCTTTTGACAGTACACAATGGAAATCAAGACGTAACATAAGAAAGAGAGAGACTCACAAAGAGACCGAAATGGAGGAGGGAGGGTGAGAAGAACATTTAGGTATATAATAAATAGTCTTTTGTCCCTAAAAGCACAGATTATGTCTGCAAAATACACCAGTGATGAATAGTATTGCATATATGTAATATTTTAACTATACTGACAACTTTTAGAGGAACACATTTTACAACTCAGGCAAAAAACAGCAACAGAGAAATCATAGTAGCTGAATTTTACGGTCAAGTAAAAACATGGTTAAGCAAACGTGCAAATCCACAGCACGTGTTTGTATGATTTAAGTCATTACTAGCTCAATACAGCAATTTGTGTGTGGTATCGCATGGTGTGTGTTATTGCATGGATAGTGATATTGGGAATTGAAGCAGGAGTAGCTGAACAAACTGATAATTCAAACTGCGTCTGTTTTGTGGTCAATCACAGCCCATCAAGTGTTGTCAAGTACCTTCTGTTTTGCAAATCGCCCAATAGATAGGAAACAACATTTCTAGGAACAGGAAGGACTCATATACTCTACCTGCAAATATTGTGCAAAAATAACATCTCAAACAAAGCCATTGCTTTTTAATCAGTTATTGGTCTAATTTGTAATCAGTCTAATGTTTTCAGGAGTGGAATATCAAGCATGACTGTACTACAGGAAGCAGGAATATCCTCTGAATAAAGGAACATTTATTCCCCACATTAGTTACAAACATTTTTCTTTTAACTACTGTATTTGCTCGTTTTTGTTTGAAAATTAGACTTTCTTGCCTGTGAATGTGTCTCACACCACCTGCGCACTGCATTGTCACACATCTTCCGTCAGTATCCCCGTGTGAGATTTAAAACATACTCAATGTGGCCAAAAAGTATTTCCACTCGTTTTCTGCCAGGATGCCTACCTGCTGGTTGCTCTGTGGGCTTAAGAAAGGTGAGGCTTGCTGCTGCTTCATGAGGAGCTGCTGATGCTGTGGTGTAGCCTGTGGCTGCATGTTAGCTGTCTGAGCTGGCTGCGGTGATGCCTGAGCAGCAGGAGCCTGTTGAGCAGCCTGGACAGCGACTGCAGCTGGATGTGGGACATTGATACCAACACCTGGAGGGGAGAAACATAAGAAGAATGAGAAGAACATAGACCATCAAACATCATTTATCACATCAAGAATATCGCTTTAAAATGCACCCACATTTCTGGGGACCTGAAGAATGCATGCAAATAACTTCTGAACAGATTCTTATTTTCATCCAATGGTCAATTAAACAAACACCTGACAAATTAAAGGTGAATTAAGTATCTGTGTATCTGTGTCTGTGTGCAAGTATTAGTGTGATTGTAGGCCTCCTGCTTTGGGCCTAATCTCCACTTACATCTGAAGACAAAAACAAGAAAATGACTTTATTATTATATCCTATACTATACTATTATTATTTATCATTATTATTTATAATTACTATATTCTAATGAATGTGTTCATTTATCAAAAAGCATTTAGCATAACTAAATAAACAAATATTTTTGGTATTTTCTCTATAGTGTGTTTTGACGCAATTTTATACATTTTGAACCACAAACTCTACTTCCTTTGAGACCCAGCAAGTGAGTGAGTTAGAACTGCACATAAAAAACACGCTGTTGTAATTAATGTGACATCACACCACTGTCCATTCTGTCTTTGCAAGTGAGCCACAGATGGATAGCCTTGTCAAAGTGTGAATGTCAAAAGCCCCATAAAAAAAGACAATTAAAAGCCTTTTAAGAAGGGGCTGATTGAACCACTGGGAATAGAAGCCCTCGAGAGGCGTCAAGAGTCAAATTCTTGAGCACTTCGCTCTGCTGAGTTCAATACAAGATGTCACTTTGAGTAAAGGATAACTGTCTCCATAAACGCAGGCCCCAATTACCCAGTAAGAACGGTCTTAACCCTGACACAGAGGCATCCCAGAGCTACTTATACCTATGGCCTGGGGTGCTCCAGCAGCCACGTTGGGTCTCTTGCGCGGGGTGAGAGCTGGCTGGATGGGAAGGATGCCCGATATCGGCTGGGGCTGAGCATGGCCAGCCTTGGGCCGTTGGCGAGGTGCAATTGAGGTTTCCATGGTGGGAGTGGGGTCTGTGAGCCTGATGGAAGGAAAAGAGACAATTGACGAGCAATGTAGAAGTTTCTTACAATGAAAACACTGAAATGTTTGCCCCTTCACTCACCTGGCTTTGGTATGACTCTTTTTGGCCACTGCTTCACTGGCTCTGATAGGCTCGGGAAGTTTTGCAGGAATAGGTGAATTCTACAACAGTAAGAGGATTTGCCATTTTTATTTGATCAAGGATAATCAAACCAAAGAGCATACATTTCTGCGAGGTCTTAAGAGAACATTTTGAGTGTCATAGCTACACTCCAGTATCGATCTGCAGCTTCCATGAATGCACCATTATCGCCCACTTTAATAATACTTTAGGGGTGAGGTCAGGAATTTGGCTGAATCAGAAGACCGATTGCTGAGCTTCTTTGTAAATACATTGGAAAAGGGCATGATGAATTGAATGGAGGACAGCCAATTGGCAGCAGCTAGAAAGCATAGCTTCCCTCCAAAATCATTATGTCCTGGATTACTTTCCTTAGAAAGCAACAAGACATTTGAAACCACTGTACGTGAGATGCATAAAAAGGCTAAAATTATTGGAAAAAAAGAGCTGACCTAACTGTTAATATTTAACACTGACCCTACAGCATATTGTCATCTGTCATTCCTCTTGCCATGGTGACTTACATGTACATTTGGGACTGGACACTCTCGTCGCGCCAGTTTAAAGGCAAAGTAGGATATTTGGTAGATGTCTGGTCTCATATCTGGGTCAGGTTCCAGCATGTATCCTGAGAAATCAACGAACAAAAGGGATGTTTATTTTCAGACACATGAAAATATACATTTAAACTTACCGTAACTGCACATATACAGGATGCTGTAAGTAGGGCAGTGTGTATTTTCTGAGGAACAAGGTTACTCACTGATGAGACAGTGCATGTCCTGGGAGTAGCGTGAGTTGTCTGGGATAGTGAAACTTCCGTCACAGATAGCAACTTGGCTTTCCCCAAAAGGAAGCGTGAAGTAGCACAGCTTGTAGAGTAGACAACCCATGGCCTGTACACACAAGAGAATCAACACACCTCATGTAAATGTCACTATCATGGTGAATCAATGTGATCATGCAGTCATCATAATGTAGCACAGTGGTAATGAACACAGTCCTTCTTACCCAAATGTCTGCCTTTGTTGTGATGACCATTCCATTGTAGAGGTTGACCATCTCTGGAGCGCGGTATGACAGAGTAGTGTACCTGGTTTTAAGAGCAGACCAATGACCTTCTGAGTTTTAATAAGAGAAATGATCGAAGGTGTAAAAGAGCCAAGAAAAACTCACTTTTTGATTTCCTCTTCCACATCTTGCACCCCCTCTGTCTGAGGGTTTTGGAAGCGGTTGGTGGCACTTCCAAAATCACAGAGCACATAGTGTCCCCGGTCATGCAAGAGAATATTTTCCACCTATATGAGGAAGACAAGATGAGACCTGTCAGAACTGATAGTACGCGAGGTAAACAACAATAAATCACTTCCAGATAATTAGTGTGGCCATCAATTAGCTAGCCTTATGCAGCGAGTAGTATATTGGGAAATGAATTAGACTTGCCTTGAGGTCTCTATGGACGATTGGAGTCTTGCACTGGTGGAGACGAGCGACCGCCTCGCACGTGTCACAAAAGATCTGTAACACCTCGGCTTCGGTGAAGCCTGTCTGTAACCGCTGGTTCATTAGGTTGACCACCTGCCCACCTGCATGAAACAAACAGGTCAACTAAGAGTTTATAGACTGTTTCAACAGAATTGCTCTGCTATGCAACAGCTTGGGTCCACGTTTACTTCCCGTCAGCTTATGTCGTTCACATAATACACTGCAGCAGGAAATAATCTGGGACACAATTCGAATGTTTACCTTTACAACCCTGAAATGGTCTATAAATGTCAGCTGATACCAAGTTAATGGTATCCTTTTATAGAAGACTTTATATTAACTACTTTTTTCCCCAATTTTTGGTCCATTTGAATCTGTGAGAAATTCATCTGCTTTGTTTTCAACTGCGCAACAAACTTGATCATTTAAAAATGAAAAAAAAAAAAAACTAGAGGAAGATGAAATAATTGTTTTGTTACTGTACTTGGTTACTTTAACACTGCATTATCACTGGTGCTTGTATAGAAATCATATTTGAATCTTATCTATCTTATGCATGAAGCATAAGATGGCTTCAGCAACTTCACAGTGCTGTTAATATTTGAACTTTCTATAAATAACACCACTCAGCTGCTATGTATTGACTGAAACAAAAGTTCTATTGACCACGACAGCTGTCAGTTGAATATTTGCCTTTGGACAGAACAGGATGCTGCGAGGAGCCGATGGTAATGCAGCTCTGACAGACATGGGGGGGTGGGTCTATTTACCTCGACAGAAGTCCATTAAGATTAGGACTTCCCACACATCGCCAGCTCCGACAGCAGTTATGCTGGAGTCCAGGAAACCAACTATGTTTTTGTTGCCCACTAGGTCCCTCTGTGTAAACAAACACAGAGAAAGCAACAATGACAAACAATGGAGATACAGTTTTCAGAGATTTTACAGTCGTAAAACATTTGGGTTAGTAAATTACAAAATACAGCCAGCTTTGTAAGTATTCAGTGTATTTTTACTCTCTACTAAAGGTCTAGACGTAATGATGATAACCATCCAGCGATAGTCACCCCACCCAGGGTGTGGCTGCAGGAACTGGTTAGTTTCACTTACAGTAAGGACTCCAGTTAGGAAATGGACAGGCAAGGGAGTTTAGATTGCATTAATTACAATCCAACCCTTGAGCTCCCGTCGGTTACTATCACTATTCCTGGGTCAAAGAGTATTTTCAGATAACTTTCCGTGTTTGTACTTGTACATAGGACTTGAAGTATTCAGGGTTAGTCACATTCAGACCACAAAGCTCACAAGTCAACTCCTTGTTTCTTTGTGAGTCATAAGTTATGTTACACTAGCTACATTTGCCTGATTCCTGATGCTGTTAATTCCACAGCAGGTTAACATTAACGCACAATTAACACAGTCCGCTCTCACATGACCACCTCCTAGTAGTGTCAGAATGAAAGTGTAGTTTTGCTGCTCTCAGCAGTCAGTTACTGGACTGTCTTACTCACCATAATCTGTATCTCAAGGTTGCAGACTTGTAGATCGTGTTCATTGTTGACATACATCCTTTTTAGTGCACAACGTACGCCTTGATGAGTCCGGACCAAAAACACTATGGCAAAACCTCCTACAAATGAGTGGAGAGAGAGAGAGAGAGAGAGAGAGAAGGAGAAAATGAGAAATGAACACATAGCCATTTCATAAGTAAAACACCAACGTAATACACTAAATTTCTATCTCAAAATATCCTATAGGAGAAGCAACGCCATACATGGTGACATTGTTTTTGAACATATAAGATGTGGAGTGATAACAAAAACCGGTTAATTTCTCTTTTCACTACAGTCACTGTCAATTGCTGATAATCTGTAGTTCTCTGCCAGACAGTGTAACAAAGAAAGACTCCTGTACAAGTACTGTATGTCAATGGCAGTGATTGTGATGTATCTTTTCTGAGAGTGTCTTCAAGTCAAACGTCCCTCTGCTGTGCTCTGGCAGCTAATGAGGCTGACTGATGGAACTATGGAATTGACTTCTGCCAAACTAATGTATGTACATATCTATGTATTTCATGTTATCATAGTGCTGAGGTAAGGAAATGATTGCTTAAATGGGAAACTGTGTATGATGAGTGCATGGTCTGTGGGCTGGCACAGGAGAACAGCACTGTGTGAGTCAGCAGTTGCGCTGAGGGGAAGGATGCAAGAAGCAGACACAACTGACAGAAGATACAGGAAGTGAAAGAATTCATCATCCCACCTTTGGTCGCAGTGATGCTGACACATGGAGAAAACTATGAGATGGCTGTATCGATTTATAGCAGCTCAAACCACCAACAACCACACAGAGGAATTAAAATTGTTTTTTCAACAGATATGAATAAATATACCTGAGTCAAGTCACAGTGAGATAGCATTTACACAAGAAGTCCACATCTCATGTGTTTATGAATAGACTTGTACAGGACTGAACTTTTGTCTATCATCTCAACTGACTTCTAGATATGGTCTGGCTTCAGCAGGCATTTGGTTCTTAAATTTATGTTGACAGCATGTAACAGCTTTCACTGTAAAGGTTGCTGTTACTGCAGCTCTTCTGTTCACAGCAGTTAATGCCAAGTATCGGACTGACTCATCTAGCTGGCAGCACCAAGCCAAGGACAGCTCCGTGCGACTGCTCTGAGTGACGCTTGATTACGACTTTCTTGGGCAACATTACTGTGTATCGTTAAAGAAATGAAAGGAGTACAAAGAGTATGTACAATAACCCTCAGACTACTATGAAATCATGTGTGTTTCAGTGTTATGTCCTGTATGGGACATGGTGGAGCTGGGTCACCAGGGGTGATAACACAACAGAATTTCACTTGTGTCATCAGCTATAAATTCAATAGCGGAAATGTCGCAATGAAGTGCAAAAATGTGGAACACAGTGCTGCACCAACAGACATGGCTGCATCGGAGAACGTGGCTGAGTAATTAGTGTTATTAAGATGTGCTTGAGAAGAGGGCTTCAGTGAGGATAATATCAAACTAACTGAGATCTGAGTGAGAAGCACACTTCATGGGCACATGAAACACAAGCTTAACGTGTGTGTGTGTGTGTGTTGAAACCCCGCTGTCTTGCACCGTCTAATCTGAGGTGATTGTCTGTGAGAAATTAGAAGGATTAGCAGCCTTCTTAAGCAACATTTTTAGAAGTGGTCTACGATCTCAGTAGACGGTGTGAGCGAATAATTGTAAGTACGGCTACAAATAGCCACTGCCTCTTAACCCAACGAACTGTCGGGATTATACCACTCTAGCTTATGCATGCACGCTGGAGCAAATGTGCACAAAAGTACACCTTTAGGCACTGCAATTAAAAGCGTAGCGAACTATAGTGTTCAGTCTCAATTTGTCATCAGTGTGTAATGGAACTTACATAACTACCATCTAGGCTTAGGACCAGTACACATGTCCTCACGACTACTATGCTGTTTACAAACATGCTCGCTGAAAGGTCACACTGTAATGACAGAGAAACACTAGCAGCAGCCTCATCTACTGGAGACAAAATTAGCATGGAGTCCATGTACTAAGAAGTCGTAGTTAATGAAATACTGGATGCTTTTGGTTTACAAATAAAGGAATGACTCACTGAAGCTCCATGTTGTCTAGTGTTATAGAAGGAAGTAGGGACACATTTTCTAACACAATGCAACATGTTACATCTCCAGAACAGGGGTAATGTTACCAGCGGTAACTCTATACAGACAGAAGAAAACACATCTTGTTGATAGTAAAGACAGAAAGCTGTGTGTCGGACAATCCTCAGACGGCTTGTTGAGAAAAATCTCAGACATCTGCCCTATCTAAAATACAAACTACAATAATGACATGATTACAAACAAACCTTTAGTCCTGAAGCTACAATAGCCAGTGTGTCCCTCTGACTGCTTTTGTCTGTATATTGTGAAAAGTGTCTTCATTTCAGCTAAAGGCAACGGAGCTCAACAATGACAACAAAGGGAGTAGGCACAGGGAAAAAAAAACACAATTTCCAAATAGAACAGCCGGCTAAAAGAAACCAAAACCATCTGAATAAATAGGCCTAGTGACACTGGGGGGGAGTCAGATTGCAAGCCGTAGGTCCACTGCCGGAGCAAGAAACAACATGATCTGCAGAAAAACATTCCAACTGGCATTTTATGAAAGATTTATCATTTTAGGGAAATGATTAACTTTCACCAAGTATGCAAAATCCTGTTTATGAGGTCCAACAATTAGCAATCTGAATGGTGTCTCTCTAAAGTGAATGACTGCATCAAGGCCAAAGCTCTTACAGAAATTCCACCAAAGGTTTCCACTGACATCTCAGTGCAGGGTAGGATTGCGGTTGGATGTCTAACCCATTCATAAGGCCATGATGTGGCCAAACAGATGGGGCCCATCTATAGTACTGATGAATTAATCAGACTTCTTTCATCCATTATTTAGTAACAGGCGCTCTTAGCTAACAGAGCATGGCGGCAGACTCTCATTGCAAAGACAAATGACCATGGGAAACCTGTTAGCCCTATCAAGAAGCCTGTTTAACCGTGTTCAGGTTAAGCCCAGTTTCAAAGAAAACATTTCTCAACCTTTAACTTAATGATTTGGATACACCTACAGCTAATCAACATGCGAGAAGATAAGTGCGGGCCCCCAAGTTTGTTATGAAAGTCCCACCCTGTCACGAGGTCATGTTTTATGTGGGCAGCACATCCTGATAACCTTTCCCTTCATCTAACCCAACAAGAATTTGTTCATTAAAACTTCTGAAATCTCCGTGTGATTTGTCACTCCCTCTGTAAATATCGAAGACAGATGACTCAGCATGGCATCGGTCCTTTACAACACAGTAAAAAATCCAGTTGTACACTGTTCCTCCCAGCCTCGAGGTAAAGAAAGTGCAGTGATGCAAAGACAAGACAATCTGAACAACTGACAACTACACACACACCCTCTCCCACATTTAGATTTTCAACTTTTAAATCTGTTTTTCCAGTCATGTGATCATTACACAGTAATAAGCAGACCACAAAAGAAAAGTCTTTCCCATCAATAACATATAAAAATCAATTTTTGTGTAATAATTGTGTAAGCGAATGTGTCTAAGTGGATATCTATATGAATGTGCGTGTGGATATAGACATATGTATATACTGTATGTATGTATGTCTATATATGAGGTTGGTTGTATGTATATGAATATGACTATGTATGTATATGAGTATGAACTTATCTCTTGACGCTGCACTATTACAACTGGTAGTACTTTTTTTTTTCTTTTCTTATGTTTCTTTTGTTTTATATATGTTGTTGCTGCTGTCTCTATGTCCCTTTACAAGTATGTATTCCTTTAACCTTAAATAAATAAAAATAAAGAAATAAATAAAATAAAAAACATATAATAAAGGTGGTAGAGTATCATTATATTGGTAATCCAGCTAGGCCATACATAGCCCAGGAAAAACAGGCCTACTCATTTAACTAATGTTACTTGACTGTCCATCCTCACAACAATGTAGTTACAGCTCAGATCTAGTTAAACGTGTTTGTGTGACGTGTGTAATTAATTAGACATATGTATATACTGTATGTATATATGTCTATATATGAGGTTGGTTGTATGTATATGAATATGAACTTATCTCTTGACTGCACTATTATAACTGGTAGTACTTTTTTTTCTTTTCTTTTCTGATGTTTCTTTTGTTTTATATATGTTGTTACTGCTGTCTGTATGTCCCTTTACAAGTATGTGTATGTATTCCTTTAACCTTAAATAAATAATAAATAATAAAAAAATAATAATAAAAATAATAATAAAAATAATAATAAAAAATAAATAAATAAAAAATAAATAAAAAAATAACATATAATAAAGTTGGTAGAGTATCATTATATTGGTAATCCAGCTAGGCCACAGCCAAAAGAAAAAGAAAAACAGAAAAACAGGCCCACTCATTTAACTAATGTTACCTGACTGTCCATCCTCACAACAATGTGGTTACAGGTCAGGATGTGGATCTAGTTAAACGTGTTTATGTGACATGTATATGTGTAATTAACACAAGAGAAAGACAGTTCACCTTCTGCGACAATCTCCTCCACGGTGACTTGATATCGTCCGATGCTGAAGACCCGTCCGATGAAGGAACCACAGCCGCCGCCGGACCCAGCGCCTCCTCCACCGGCTCCGGGGCCAGGCCCAGAGCTCACCAGCTCCCGACGAGAATCAAAAAACTTCTTCATTATCTTGTTGTCCAAAAGCACGGCCAAGTCCCAAAGATGTATTAGTATAGAAACACCAGCTGTGACTGTATATATAACCAGTCCTCTTCTCGGTGAGATGAAGCTGCTGTTAATAATTGAATGAATGCTAGTTTTAAAGCTAAATGCTAGCTAACTAGACTTCACTATATTCCTCCTCCTCGGTTATATCTCATGATTTAAAACAGCCAAGCGGAGTCAAATGTTGTTGAGGATGAATAATAAGATATAATATTCATAAGGAAGTAACCAGGAAAAGTAACACTAGCCAGGCACTGAGCCCAAGAGAAACAACACCTCCTCTTGTTAGCCTGTTAGCTCACCTACAGCTAGAGCAGCTCGGGTTGGTGACAGCTGTCAGTTGATCGGCTGCCAGCCAGGTAGCTGCTGAAGTGTCCAATGCAGCTTATTACACATATCTACACCGATATACATCAGCCACAACCAAGAGTTACTGCGGCTCTGCTCGTTGTGTATCGTCGTTAAAAAGATGACAGACCTCCAGTGGTTTGTGTGCGTCCAGCAGGCTGAATGAAAGGCTGGTTAATTTAATGATAGAAGCTAAGGTAGCTACAAACAAGAGTAGATGCTAGATGGAGAGTCTCCTCCTCTGCGGACTCCTTCTGCTTCTTCTTTGGTGTTTATTGGTAAACCAGCTTAGAGGTGCATTACTGCCACCATATGGACTGGAGTATGGAGCAGGAGATTGTGCAGAAACTAAATTTAAAAAAATACAAATAAAATAAATTAATAATACAAATAAAATAAAAATAAACAATAAAATAAAAAATAATAATTATAATTAAATTATCTCCATTATTCCTGTTGCCCAAATTAGAAGATTGTGTACTTTCTTAGATGTCTTTCCGAGCAGATTCCCCATTGTAATATTTCCATCTCCTGATAGTAATTCCCTTCTTTCTTTGTCATATATGTTGATAAATAAATAAATAAATACAATTAAAATTAAAATTAAAATTAAAAATTAAAAATTAAAAATAACAATTAAATTAAATACAATTAAATAAAATTAAAATGTATAATTAATAATAATAATAATAATAATAATAATAATAATAATAATAATAATAATAATAATAATAATAATTAAATTCTCTCCATTTTTCCTGTTGCTCTTAAGTAATTAATTAAAAGATTGTGTAATTTCTTAGATGTCTTTCCTGGCAGATTCCCCTTTGTAATATTTCCATTATTTATATAGATAGCAATTCCCTTCTTTCTTTGTCATATTTGTTGATAAATAAATAAATAAATAAAATTAAAATTAAAAATGAAATAAAATAAAATAAAATAAAATAAAGTTAAAATGTATAATTAATAATAATAATAACAATAATAATAATACTAATAATAATTAAATTCTCTCCATTTTCCCTGTTGCCCTTAACTAATTAATTAGAAGATTGTGTACTTTCTTAGAAGTCTTTCCTAGCAGATTCCCCATTGTAATATTTCCATCATTTATGTAGATAGCAATTCCCTTCTTTCTTCGTCATATTTGTTGCTCTCTATAAGAACATGTTTGACAGTTTCCTGTTTATTACATTGAGTGCATTAGTCCAGTTGGGTGTTTGCCTATTCTATGGAGTGTTTGGTTTAATCCTGTATGTCCTATTTTCAGATGGGTTATGACCATCTCTTCCACTAGCTCCTACATGTTTTTGAATACTGTACAGATGTCTCCCTGTGTCACTTGAGTCCCAGTATTCTTGCCAGGATAGTTTTAACCTCTGCTTTACTTAATAGTATTTCTATGTCAATTAAGTGTCGTTTTAATGATTGTTTGGCCAATATATCTGCATTCTCATTTCCTTCCACCCCTATGTATGCAGGAACCCAAAGGAAGGAGATATTGAATCCCCTACAATGCAGTCTGAGAAGCACTTTGAAAATCTCATATAAAATGTCCTGCCTGCATGACGATTTTCCAGACTCAATACTTGACTCTGCGGACTCCGTCCTGCTGGACTGCTCTTCATGTGATTGGTCCAGATGAACAACGAATTCCTGTCAGTCTACGCTAATCCCTTGGCTCTGGTCCCCCACTACAAAAAAACAGCCCCACCTATTCAAAAGTAATAGTCTGACCAGCTCAGTGCTGCACAAATCACATATAATCTCAAAATTACCCTGAGAGGTGCAGTAATTATTTTATCAACTGAGACTGTTTAGGTTTGTGCATTATGCAGCCCAGTGATATGCAACTTTCGTATTTTGACCATTTCAACATAATACAGGAGATCAGATTTAGTTCATTCTACATGGGGTAGCATCGGATATCTGTGTGGTAAGAAAAAAGAAGGGAGGCATCATACAAACAACTTTCTTTCAGCTCCAAGGACAGGACTGAGAAATATGTGGCAAAGTGGGGAGACTACTTGGAATACATTGTTCATGTGGACAGACCTTGAAGTAAAGCACACACCATCACACAATACTTGTATACATAGCACACACACTCACACACACTCTATGTGTCTGAAAATTGATTGGATGCTTGTAAATTAGATTACACCATGGTGCAGATGAATGTAGGAATATGTATTTGATTTGTCTCTTTATTAATTTATTTCTTTATTTTTATTTTTTTTGCATTTTAGTTGTATACCAGGATTTTGTAGATATTATAGGATAACAGCATATGTCAACCATAAATTGGAACTATTTCTGTCACGCTGGGAAAACTGGGTAAACTATTCAACACCCCACAGGCCAGATTTTATTTTTACAAATCTATGATTGTATGGTAATGAAAAGATCACTCCCTATTTGTTCATAGTTTTACTGTTTTGTTTTTCTACACATAACAAATCTTTAAATACGGCACTTTAGACAAACATAGGTGGGTGACGTACAGTATGTATACAGGGTCTGTAACTCATATCATGGAAGTATGTTTGTTGCTAAGTGTCAATGAAAACTATAATAAAAAAAAGAAAATAATAGGATACAATAAAACATATAAGTACAACAAATGACAATACTCCTGCAGTACAACGGCTGACAGAGAAAGTATACAGGGAGAACGGTGTCACACTGAACCTAATTTACAGAGATCCATCTGAGAGGGAGGAGTGAGATGGATGGATGGATGATGTGGCTGAACACTGCAACATCAGAGGATAATGTATTATACTGGCACAATAAATATTGATAGCTCCACCACGTAATACTCAGACAATAATACTGATCTTGTTTACAGTGTGGTAGCTTTTGAAAGACAAATGGCATATTTGGGGGATTTAGTTGGTTTTTTTTATGTCAAAAAGTAATAAAAGTCTTGCAGCTTTGCCACGTAAACAATTGCTAGATGGATCAAGAATTGCATTTATGAACTGTATCCTGCTGATGCCCATTGTCTGTGGTGGAAAGTGATGATTGCAGTGAGCAGATGCTAATCATGTTAAAGTTGCACTGTATTGTGAGGTGCATTGTGTTCTTCTGTCTTACTGTTTCTTTTCTTTTCTTTTCTGTATTTTTCTTTCCCATGATAAGTATAGAGGGTAGGAACCGGTTAAATAAATCCCTTCGTCCTTACCTATATCAAGTCAAACTTTTATTTCTTCTTTTATCTTGCAGCAGAGTCAGTCTGTTAGGAATGTTCAACTTTATTTGCAACCCCACTGTTATGAGCTACGACTTTGTTTTTAGTCAAAGGAATCCCATTTGGCTTCAATTTGCATTAGCACACAATAAACACAATAAATAGATGAAAAGCACTAAGACACATGACACAAGAACTCAGCACAGGCTGTGTGAACCACATGGGACCCCCTTGTATATTTACAGTAATTCAGGTAGACAAGAGATTACAATAAGAATATTCCAACCCATTACACCTTTTATAAGATGAAAATCCGACCCTCAACATTTACATATGAGTCTGCTGTGCACGCACTTCTCTCCTCATACTGTATCTACAGTTTCTCCAGTCTTTTGCTGACCTGTTTCATCACTGACTGTGTTGCTCTTCCAGTATCTTTTAATACAAATGTAGCAAACAAAATCTGAATATCACTTTTACAGATCTCCTGCAAGCCTGGTTGACACTCAGGTCAAGAAACTTTGGGTCAGAATAAAAGGTCTCTGTATCAATCGTCTGTAAATGACAAATTTCACAATTTCTGAGTAAGTTTTACAATTGATGAGATGTTTTGGTTGTCTGCACCTTTATGACAGTGTGAGGATTTCTCCTGCAGGGGTCACTGTTTCATCACTAAATACATGTAGTTATGTTTTTTTTTTTTTTTTACTTTCCTCCACCTTTATAAACCTTGATTCAAGGACAATAACACTATTATTCATTCCTTATTTCAATAGGAGAGTTGTTGTATTAGTCTCTGGGTTTTGGGGGAGTCATATTAGGCTTTGTAAAAACTTTGACAAAAGACTTCTTGCTCTTTTATGGATGTTTTTATTAATTGTTAGGCAGGTTAAATTCCACTTTACTTATTCATTACCAAATTCCTGACTACAAGTGTCACCTAAAGTGTTTGTAGCCCAGATGATTAATCAAGCACCAAATGCATGTGTTTTACATTTCCACTGTAAGTGGTTTACATACTTAATGCCTAATGGAGTGTTTAAGGAACATGGTGGTTGATTGATATTATGCTCTCAAATCTCTCTTTGACAATGTATGTATGCATGATTATTAGCTAACAGGGTACAGGATGTTCATTCTAGCACAGCTAATGCCTTGGAGTCATTGTAGCCACACTTTTAAACATGTGGTGACCATTTTGCTAAAATAATAGAGTCATTAAGCTATTTGAGCTGCAGAGTTGTTAGTGCTTTGGTGATAGATGACAACGCTCGGATGCATTCTTTCCTCTGTGTTCATCTACAAGATGCTATTAGGTCTCTGCTGACCCAAAAGCTAAAAGGTAAACACACTTTGTTCTCATTTTGTGTGGTCTCCTGAGAACCAAAACATCATTACAATTTGGTGTATGGATTTAGATAATGTGAAAAGACAGGGTCAAAAAAAAGCCTTATGTATGCATACCAGCAAGTATTAGAACACAGTCTAATGGTGCCTTGAACTAAGTAGAGCTGCAGTTACGTCATTAGAGGCGGATGTGTCAATTTTAAAAAAGGTCTCACTAACTTTAATATTAAACCGTTTGTGTGTCTTAGCTTAGATTGGTGGTCACATAAATAAGATTTTTAAATATTAAAGTAATACTCCACTCAAAATCTATCTTGTATGTGACTAAATACACTGCTTCTATCAGAATCACAATATGGTGCACTAGTTTGGGATGGAGTATCCCTTTAGGAATAGGATAGAAAAAATCCCAATTGCAGATTTTTTTTAAAAAATGTTTGAGCGCTTGCTGGACTCAAATATAGTTTGTTTGAGGTGCTCTTTGGTTAAGGACACATGTAAACAAAAATAAACAATAAAATGCCTTTTTGTGATGGCATAGTCATGTTAGACCTAAAAACAAACTCTGACGTGTTGTGGCATCAAGCCTGCGTCGAGGAGTCAAAGCACGTCTGAGTTTGATTTTATTTTTTGCAGATGTTCTTCATGCGTAAAATGATCCTTTAAATGATTCAACATCGAATAACATTTTCTTAATTCTCGAGAGATGAAAGGGATATGAAAGTGGTATTTTCACTTCTCTGCCTCACTTTTTTTTCTACAGTAATTTTACGCTTTTGCCTAAATTTCACCTCAGTGCCGGACTGGAAATTGAATTGGTCCCCAAATATTCAAAAACTCAAAATCGTTAATGCTCCTGAGCACACTGAAGAAAATGAAACCACTTGCCATTAATGACACAGCCTGACCTTTATCTTTCCTCACTTCCAGGTAGCTGTTCTCATCTGGATGGCCTTTTACAGCTCAAAATGACCTTTCATTATCTCTCCATTGATCTTAAGTTAATGTCATACACTATATTGTCCATTGTCTGTTGTCTATCACAAGTGGATGTCACAGCTTAAGATATATTAACTCTAGAATGGTGACTAAATACCAGTGGATCAGGCAATACATACAAACATTACTTTCCCAATTTGATTTTTAAATGTTGTTTATACATAAAGAATTGTATTATACAAGAAAAATACTGTATGTCCTTAGTGCAGATAATCAAAGACCAACCAGCATCCAAGTTTTGATTAGATCTTCCATCATGCTCGCTGAAAACAGAACAAAGTAGAGATGTATGTGTACATTAAATCCCAATCAAAGCGGCTGCATCAAAGTTCCTGGTGGATAGTTTACTTTTGAAATCGCACACGTTTGTAAGCGAGAGGGACCGTCAGATTCCTTCCTATCTGCTGGCTTGTTTTGGCATTCACTACTATTTTAGAGCTGATTATTAGACGTTTGGAGTGTGTGAGACAGAGCTGGAGTGCCCTCTCTCACTCCACTAGCAGACACACTGCACATCTGGATCTCATCCCCCTGTAAGGGCAAGCCAATCATCACATACCTGTGCAAGCACTCTTGACTTTCATGGGACACGGCAATGGAGAGGTTCGAGCCTTAATTATTGCGCCCATTTGTCAGGAGAGTCAAGATTTTCACATGTTTGGTCCAAACTCTGACATTATATGGAGATTCTGGATTCTGAGCAGGCGCATTTTGAAATAAATCTGGCTCCCTTAAGTATACTGACACTGTGCAGTGAAGTGCATCATGAGTCAAAGGGAACATTTTAGAGGAATAAGATGATCACTTCCTTTAGACGATAGCCTGGTGCAGGTCATGGTTCATATCATATGGTCATGACAGGGTTCACGCCCGTATCATAGGTCATGGCTGGCGCTGTGTACCTGTGTGTGTCTGAAATGCTTTTGACAGAAATCTCCCAGCTTTTTCCCTCACTTCATTTTCCACCCGCATTGTACCAAATTAATTTTAGAAAAGTAAACACAGGGAGTAATAAGTGCAGAAAATTGAGAGCCAATTTCTTTTTTGCATTTCAAGTTTGGCTGTGAGGCGTTTAAGCTTCCTGTAATCACCTGCCAACACAAGACAATTCCCTTTTCATTCCCTTTGAAGAGCTAATTCAATAGAAAATTCAACACCCTGGAGGATAGAGACATCTTTTCAGTTATAAATACCAAAATATGGAAAGTGCTCATTGTTCAAAAACAAAAGGGACATCTTCAGTTGCAGACACTCTCTCTATCTACCTATTGAGCATCAATAAATTCTGTGTATTTGTGAGTCAGCGACAATTTAAAGACACCTGCTCTACGGTATTACGTGCACGCATAGTGTTTGTGGCACTTGGACGTGCTTCTTCTCACAGGTCTGCGGTGACTAGCAGCTATTCTGTCAGCCACAGACAATGCAGTAGCAGCTTTTGGATTAGTGTTCTGGTTGAAGCGGCAGCAGGTGTGCTGACCAGGAGTTGACAGCCTGTGGTGACAAACAGCCGACCTGCCTGGAGCAATCATGCTATCTGATGGAACTTGTGGCAGCTGCTACAGCGGTATATTCAGTAGGGGGGAAAAAATCAAATAAAATCTCTGACTCTTAGATGGAGTCTGGATGTGTATGTATGAAGTATGAATGTCTTGGGATGGGCTGGTGACCTTCAACCAGTATATGCTGTGTTCACTGACTTTTGAAAAAAAACATGACTTAAAATGCCATAATCTTTACATTGATAATGTAAAATGCAGTGTTTTTAGCATTTTCTTACATAACTTATCTGTGTGTGAAAAAGCTTAACACCACTTAAGTCTAAAGGTCTCCTCTCCTCATTAGCATCTCTTATCGGCCCACCCAGCCATCAGTAATCAGGGAAGATCAGTCGAGGCAGGAAGAGTGAGGGATGAAGGGAAGAGGCGACGGATAAACTTCCTGTGGAATGTGCCTCGTTTCTCCAGCAAAGGGTGGAGTGCGTCTTACAGACAGAAGAGGGGAGCATTTTACCCTAAATCATTTATCGTCACAGCACAACAAAAAGAGCAAGAATTCTTCCCTGTGTTAATAAACAGAGACGGTTGTTTCAAAAGATAAGACTTTTTTTTCCGGGAACGAGAAAATGGCATTTAAATTATTGAGAAAGAGTCACAGGTTGGCTGTCATGTCATGGAACTCATTTTCAAAGGGTGCATTTCATCTTGTATTTGTAATATTCTTTGGTGAGGGTCAAAGGAGGATTACCTTCTCAAATTGATCACAGCTATGGTCATACTGCCTAATATGATCTAAAATGATAAACTTTTAGATCAGTAAAATCAACATTATCCCCCCAGTGTTGAATTGTCTAATGTTTGTTTTGGTTTTCGATAGGGCTGGGATGATACACCCATCTCCCGATTTGATACTATCATAATAATTGGATGCCGATTCGATATGTATTTAGATTTTTAAGTATTGTGGTTCTACAAGTATTGTGATTCGATATTACGAAATCAAAGAATCAAAGAAAAATCAAAGAATAACGACATTTCCCTCACAAATTAGTGGTATTTTCTTTGTAATTTATAAGGGACATGTAATGTTTTATAATTCTGATGGATATAATCCAATCAATCTTATTTCCATATATGTATGTAGTATATACAGTTCCCTTTGTTAACACCTTATTTTGAAAACTGGACGTAGTCACGTGTGTGTACTTCCGCTAACTTTGTTAAGTCCGTCGCTAGCTCTCCCATCAGCTCCGTTCTCTTTATGTGTCCGTGGTCAGCTCCATTGGGGCCATTTGTATTTAACATAAATGTCAGTATATGGGTGCTCTACAGTTGTAGCGTTGGCTGATTTGACCACGGATATGCAAGTGACGGCTGGCTTGACCGCATGTTATCGCAATACGATAACGTTTCCTGTCCATGACAGAGTTAGCATGCAGCTTTAGCGGACATGTTTACCTCTGCTTTTCCTGCAATGTGTGAAACCCAAAGTGTTTCCATACTTTACTGTATGTTTAATATTTACCACTTTGGATTTAAGATGTGAAGGTCGTATCTGCTGGTTTCTGCTTGCTATGGCCGGTTTAAAGCAAACATATCGATTCTGGCATTAAAAAATCAATTTCAAAATTGTAAAAAGAAAAAAACTGGGATACATAATCGATTTTTTCTTCCACACCTAGTTTCCGATGTCTGACCGGAGTGGATTACTGAGCAATCCCAGCGAGAAACTGCTGTCCGTCTCTGTGATAACAGATTCTCTCAGAGTTTACAGAGACGACCCCGAGGGAGATCACCGTCCTGGTGGGGAAACTGTCAAAGCAAAGGCCATTTCAATCTCTCCCAGCTTTCTCGTATATAAATACATGTTTTATTCTCTGCATCGATAAAGAATTCACCCCAGCAAATCAACTGAATATGGCTTAATACCACTGTCATTAATAACAGATGTATGCATGTGTGCTGTTGGAACCTGGAGATGCAATATGTATTCATATTCATTCATTCAGTGATTCAGCACCGATTATGTCTTGAGTGGTTTAGGAAATAAAATGAGCACTTTGACAATTCCTTTTGGTTTCAATTTCCTTGATTGAATTTCCTTTCTCTTATCATTAAATTATGTGGGTCCATGCCATCAGTTCAAATTAACTCCAGTAATTCCCTACAGATGATGCCAATGCTGTAATTATTTTGATACGACAAAAAAACAAACAAACTGGGAAGTTAGCAGTGGTGATTTTAACAGATGCTTAAAGCTCAGATAAATCTGGTAAATCTTTAGTGGAAAGTTCACACTGTATTTAGACACCACCACTAGAAAAAAGCGGCTGTTCACCAGAGTGACCGGAACAGATATCCATACCACTTTCATCCTACAGTACCTCCTGGCTCTACAGACAACATTCCTGAAATGTACAACAAACCCCTGGTGGATTGTAGTACCATCACGCTAATGACTAGTCATTGGAGACCTTGGAGGCCACTACAACGGCAAAATGGATATGATGGCGCCACCACAACACATGGATGGTTTCATTATTTCCATGTGTGACACGCCTGGTTTGGAGAATCAGCTGTTGTACAGTCATCTTTCTGCATGGCGATGGTTCAGATGGTTGAGAAGATAATCTGCACACTGTTTAAGTTTCTACCAACATAATCATCAGGCCAGTCGTAAAAACAGCATTTTTTTGTTGAATTATAAAATTACAAAATGTTTCTATATGAGATTTATCATTTGATTACAGTGACAAAACAATCCATATCGAAACCAATCAAAATCTTTTTTTTCTTTTTCAGATTTCTAGTTTTCACTGTAGCTCTGCCCAAATTTCTCCGACACACTCATACACGTAGTAAGTAAAATAATATTTTTTAGCAAAACGAATAAAGATTTAGTCATATGTAAGGTTAGGCAGGTTGCATAGGTTTTCATAGAGCTCTAAATGACTGGTTTTGTTGTAGTTTCTTTCAGCAAGTGACACAAAGAGGAAAAGTCCTCTGGCACAAACCAAAGTGATGAATGCAAAGTTTCTTGCATTTAACAACGCGGCAACTTTCATTAACTGAAAATCCCATGAAACACCTTTTAATCACCCACAGAAAAGCAATCTCTGAGCCAAAATTAGAGGGAACACTGGCTTCACTTTCTAAGATGAAAAGCACTGTGAGATGAGATGGGACATGCAAGTCTGTTGTTTCTGAGCAACAAGCTACAGTTGGTAAATTTGCCTTTCAGTTTGGCAACATGAACTTTAAGCTCGGTATAATTACTTCTACTGCCAGAAGTCCTGTAAGAATCCACTGTCATTTTTCAAAATAATATAACTTTATTATTGTGTGCTTACAGATATTAGTTGTAAAAGAAATGTATCATTGATTGACACCTAGGCCTAATTATAGAGATGGAAAGCAATTCATCTACTACAGTGACCTATATCACATTGACGTCAAATAAATTTTTCCCAAAGATAGTTTCTGTCATTTTAGGTAGTTCTTATCATGCTTGGTTTTAATTAGTTATTTGATGCCATAAAAATGGGGTGAGACGTCATGATTAACAACTGTGATTGACAGCTGCTCCGAGTGAAGAAGTCGCAGCCAGAGGCTCCATAACAGTCACGAGTCTGTGTAACACAACATCTGTCAATTTGATCATGAATGTAGTTATAGCGATATTATGGTGAGTTGTTGTGTCTTGCTAATGCAGCAGCTAGGTGGCTCACACTAAAAAGTTGTGGCCGTGCTCGGCTTGTGATTGGCTTGGGCGGGACCACAGGACCGCGATTCCGCGGCTCCAGCACCCCCGATCACTACTGCACAGACTCCGGCTCCAAATGACGTCAAAATCTCAAGATGCCAGCTCCCGTATCTGGGATATTTTGGCTTACACTTTGTACATTGGGAGGAAGTGGAGACGCGTCATACATCTATATATGCAGTCTATGGTATTTCCTTATCAACAGCTAGTTTAAAGTTAGCTTACGGCACGAAGCACTGCAGACGTCCTGTTCCACACACTCTCCATCTCTGATCGTAGGCTTACAACTGGCTAACCTTAGCAAGCCAACTAAGAACACACAACATATTAATATGGCAGTTTTGGAGTGACTGGGAATCACAGTTTGGTAGAGGCTGACTGCCTCCCCGCAATTCCAGCCCCTGCATCAAGCTAACATATCCTAGACCAGACGAAAGACACCAAACTGATGTCAACAATCAAACTTCTGGTTAGACAGCAACAAAGCTGACTCCTGAAATTGTTGAAATAACAAAGCGTTACTGGTTTTAGTAACTGTAATGTAGGTATTGAATTCTTGTAATCCCACACTATTCATTACTGAAAACTGCCCAACACTGACTATATGTACAGCCAAAAAAAACCTGTAGTACTTTTCTTTTCCCAATACCTACATAGGCATTTCCTCTATATTGGCCGAGCTGACTGTGGCTCCAAAGTTCAAAAGATCAAAATATACATATGACTATTTGATGCCGTCATGCTAATCTGAATGATGCATGTATTTCAGCTGCACCAGCAGCCAGGGGTCTAATACTTACTAAGAGTTGAGAAGGTCAAGCGAGTTCATCACTGAACCTCCATTGCGTGCGTGCAGATGGGAGTTTCGAGCTCCGAGAGGAGACTCCGTCAAAGCCTACTTCATGCTTGGCTGAGGGAAAAGGTTGACAAACATAAGACAAATGATCAGTCACTGTAAAATGAGATGGCTGGTGTGAATTGAAGCAGGCATTAGGGGGGTTGTCATGCGCATCAGCAATGTTTCCTGAGCCTGACATCTCTCTGAAAATAACACCCAGGTTTCTGGCAGGCAAAGGCCCTCCAGATTGAAATAACAAACTGAGAGGCAGTAGGAGGATAATGCTTTCTCCTGCTTAGAGCCTGATTTCAGGAACAGTTTATATGCCGCTGCACGGTTTCTGTACTGATTACTGTAAAGTGGAAAATAATAATTATTGTGGAGATCTGGTAAAGTGATCTAATCATGGCACTGCTTGTTTTGATGCTAGTCCATTCCAGCATCAAGTATGTCCATAACTACAAAAATAAAACCCAGACTTGTGCTGATTATTAGAAATTGTTTCAATGCAGTTGTTTTTTGTTTTTGTTTTTGCGGAAAAGTATGTATGAAATTGATTTGGAAATTTATATTGACCTAAAACAATGCTACTGATATAGACATAGCCGATGATATAAAATGTGTTCTTCAGCAGTGGCACAGTCATTAATGCTACGAACTCACAGCGAGAAGGTCCCGGGTGTGAATGTCAACCCTGCCTCCCCCCCTCAACCCTGAATAGGATAAGCAGTTACAGATAATGGATGGATGGATGGATTTTCTTTACGTTTAAGCCTGACATATGCGAAACAGGTGGATTACAGATGTTGTATTGCTAGAAACATATAAGAATATTTGATATGCCCATATAATATCATGCATCATATATATTTGTTTGCCCATCTTCTGATATGCCACTTCATGAAAGCAATTTTATAAAGAATGATTCTGATTTAATATTTATTTGCATAGTTTTCCCATCATTCTTCTCAGTAATAATAACATGGTACTTCCCAACTTGAACCTACCATACTTGGCATTGTTGTGCACTAGGGCTGTCCTCGACCAAAGAAATTCTTAGTAGACTAACACTCATATGATTTTGTCGACTAATCAATTAGTTGATTTAATCAGATCTGTAAAACTGAGTTTCTCCACAAAGAATCGCACAAAAGCACCACTTTAAATCTTGTGTTTACCAGAGATGTGCTCATAAGTTTCTCAGAAATAAGTCATTCACCACGAAAAAGCATAAAAAACAACTAACTGACTTAAGAAATCTTAGTCAACTGAGACCAAAACGGCCGATTAGTCGACAGATTATAGTCAACATTTTCAGTTTTACCTTCAAATAAATAGATTTACATTAAGATGACTGTTTGTTCGTTTACAACCTGCTGATGGTACAATGTTTTTTGCCCCACCTGACTTTTTGCTAGTGATGTTGCTGTGTTCCCAAATCTCTCTCTTACTACAATGTTGCCATAACAGATCAACATTATGGCCCAAACTACAAAATAGGATCAACGTTGTAATAAACTGAATTTATACTTTAAGTTCCATCGATGAGAGACAAACTTCAGCAAGCACCCATTCACAAAGCTGTCATTTTAAACTGACCTCGAGCTGGATCATAATATGTCAATATTTGAGGTGGCACAGAGAGGTGATGACCCATATCTGCAAGTTTATAGAGCCACAGAGTAATTGCTTACTAAACAGAAGTAATTGACTGTGTTCAAATAACAAACTAGTGCATGTTGTTGTGGGGAAGCTATTACCTCAAAGCTTGGCTCCACTGTGTGAGTGTCTGGAGCAATGCTTGTCTCCATGTTTTTAATTCATTTTTATCAGCAGGACAGATAAGATTGATCCAGAGAAAATATGTAAAAATACTTACCGTCTTTTATAAACAAAAGGGGGAGGTTGGAAATAACTGGATTTTGTTTCAGTCTCTGACAGTTTCAATAAATCACTGTCTCCTAATATTAACTGTTGTTTGATAGAGGGATGTGTTTGTTTCCTTTAGAAGTCAGCAGATTTGATCAAACTAAACCACATAAAAGCAATTTCCTTACGTTATTTCCTTTGCTGTGGTGGGTTATAAATCACAGTACCAGATGGGTGGGTAAAGTGGTGACAATTTGAGATAACCCCTCTTCCGATTGATCGTTGGTTCTAGGCAGCGTCAGGCTGGGGAAGGATTAATGAAGTATGAGATTGGGCTGAGTGTCCTGAGCGAGTACAGTCACCACAGAAAGCACCAGAAAGTACACTTTACCTCAAGAGACACACAACAACTCATTTCATCCCACTCTATCTGCTGGCTTTTGACCCGAAGGATCAGCACGTCATTAATGTTATTTAGCCTACTAGGCCAAAACCAAACACTGGCTGCCTTCAGTTGCTGACAGCAAGAAGTACGTGGTCAGCTTTACTTTTTCCAATGACAACAGCACCTATACAGCGCAATTCAATGTCCTCAGAAGACCATTTCCTGATCTAATCAGGAATGTCTAATGTGTCTTGTTATCATGTCAATTATCATGAGGGAAGAGACCGAGACTGAGCTGAACTGTGCTGGCAGAGTGCCACAATATGTCACTGGCCCTAACAGCGCTGTGGTGAACTCATATCCATTAATGTGTTGTAAACCAAAGGAGCTCTCAGCTTCTCTCCAGAGATTCGATCATACTTGAATAACCTACCATTTCAGGTCCAAAGCGCAATACACTGGGTCTGATACATTACATTAACACATGTAATTCACAAGTAAAAATGATATTACTCCTATTACTTTACTGATATTATGAAAGTGAAGCAAAGATCGTCTCTGACAGCACAGCTACTTGCACAGCTAGAGTTGTTCAAGGCTGTCATTAATGCTCAGATTATGCTCAGGCACAGGCTGAACATACAGAAAATACTTTATTCTGTGCTTTATTTTCCAGTACATTTCGTTCAAGTTAGGTAAGGTTGTCATGAAGCAATGCATTCTTAAGAGCTCAGTATGAACCAAGGGTCATGGAATTAATAGCAAAAATGAATGATAAAGTGGCCAATACGGAGATTCTCGGATAGGAGGAAATAATTATCAGAAATTGGTTCATTACCTTTGTATCCAGCAGTCTGAGTAACAACATTATCGATTATGTAATCCCTGATTCAGAGTTATGAGGAAGCACTTATTACCAATTACTAGATAACAATATGTTGCGTTTATGCTGCTGCACAAATAAGCACACAAGAAGTCTGTTTTAACTCAAAATAAGTTTGGCAAAACATACCAACTCTACGTCCACTAAGGCCCTGTCTACACGTATAAAGATATTTTTAATGACAGATATTTTCATACGACCTTCGTTTTACAAAATATTTCCGTCCACACTGGAGCGCAAAAACGACTCCAAACACACGCCGTAATATTTACATGTAACCACAAGAGAGATCACAAGTTAAGGGTCAAGGAATTTTGTTACCACCCTTCTCACACCCTTTCTTTCAGCTTCATTACAGGCAGAGCGATAACAGTTATTGTTCATGGGGGGGCTGGGATTCCTGGTCGAACTGCATGACTGTCATCACTCTGCTGTCATCAACTGTCTCTTTACATGCATAAATGACGAAAGGGAGCATGCTTAATGTGTTTCCTGCTTTGGCCTCCTCTGACTGTAACATTTTTCAAATGTTAAGTAGTAATTAGTTCGAGCAGTGCTAACAAAACGCAAAAAAGCGGATAGTACGCCATCTTTGTTGTTGTTTCTGGTGCATGCTCATTACACAAAGCAACAATGGGCATGCGTGAAATGAGGAGAGGACGTCATTGTTTCCCAAACGCTCCGTTTTAAATGTCAAGACCAATACAAAGTAACCGGAGCTGTTAAAAATGTACGTTTTTTTTCTTACCCAAAACTCTGTGTGCGTGTGGATGAGGCCAAAATGTAAAGGAAAATATCCGTTTTTAAAAATATCAGTATACTGTACATGTAGACAGGGCCTAAGTGGCTTTTTTCCCCCCGAGCTTCGGATGGAGTTTGCTTAGTTGCCATAGAGATGGATCAGTTGACAAGCCAGCTCAGTAGTTATGATTTCACCCGCAGGACTGACCCAGAGACTGTCCATGTTGAAACCCAGCATGAGTGCCTGAGAACAAGACTGGAATGTAAATGTGCCTCTTCACAAGCAACTGTTAACTGCATTGCTTGGCCCAAAATAAACCCTATAGGCACTACAAATAAATATATACATTTATGCAACAATCTCTTGTTTTCCTATTTAGAATATATATATATATACCTTGTGTGTCTCAAGGGAACTAGCCTTTGAAGAGGATAATTGTACTGGGGAGTCCCATTGGTCTGAGCAAAGTTCCCACAAACTCCCATTGGCCATGACTCTAAGTCTGTGTGTGAGATTAATCATGCTGGCGTAGAGAAACCCAGACATGTCAAAGTTCACAATGTACCCCCCACCCTTCATCCCCACTATCGCCACCCCGAGTCCTCGTTTCCCGTTGTGTCCTCCAGTAAAAACAGGCTTGTGTTATCTCCTGGATTGCTGATAATGCTAGCCGCGCTAATGCAACACTGTTTGTTCAGCCATTATGGACTAAATTCACCAAAAAAAGCCTCTGTGCTTTGCAGCCACTATCGGGGTGAAGCGTATTACACAAGTCTAAAAACAGATCTGCTCCGCTTGAAATCCATCTGGGCCAGCTGTGCTACTCCTCGCACTGCTTAATCACAAACATCAGAGTTTCATCATATTTCTGAGGCTACATAATTTATGTGCCGATAAGGACGCAGCGCTCTGGTATGTCGTGATGTCCAATCAGCTCACAGTCTCACTGATGCTGACTCATTACGTTCCTTCGAGTTGGAAAACAAACCGGCTGCAGGTGGATGTGAGGTTTAGGGCAGAAGGTGTAAGGTGAAATGCAGGTTTATCTGATCTGGAATGAAAGCCTGAAGGAATCTGATCATCTGATGTAATGTGTCTGGAGTTACAAACGGCGCCTGACTAAAGCGGCATACCATCCCACAGACCCAGGTCACTCCCTAAAGCCCGGGGGAGACAACGCACAGAGGGCAAACACAATACAGTGTTTGGGAAAAGAGAGAGGCTTAGACCACACACTAACAACTACAGCTGTTTTTTTCTTCTTTCTTTTTACAGCGGATATTCTATCGCCTGATCAAAGACTTATTTCTGCTCACTCAGACATAGAACGTCTGCAGCTAACTTAACATTAATGTTGTTAGATAAGCTGACATCATGTAAGAAGTTTGCACAATGTATACAAGGCCTTGAGTCACTTTTGTAAAATCAGTCCTCATAATGTTATGACGTCCCGTCGGAGCGTTCAGAGCTGTCTGGGAATCGGATTCACAGGCGGAACAGATTGCCAGCCTCATCACTCATCTACACCAGGTTGGCCAAGAAAAGGGTTACAAAACAAGTCAGTCTCTTTCCTTGAATGTGGCTGTCATGCACAGTGAAATACTTTTTTTCCCCCTGCAGTTGAGTTGATGCTGTTAGTTGGAAGGCTTTAAGGTCAAAGCGTGGTCAGTTGCTATCTTGCCATCTGGGCTCTACCTGAACCACAGATGGAGGTCAAGTTTACACAGCACACACACGGCAACACCGTTCATTCAACAGGGTGACATGCGGCGCTGGAAATTTCCTTTGTGCCACGATCACAGCGAGGGTTAAAAAAAGCTCAGTGGGGGAAACTTGATTCACAGCGGTTCTGGAAATTGTCAATGACAAGCATGAGAGTGTGCACCTGTTATGAATTAACAGTTTGATACACTGTCATACAGTAGTGTAGTGTCTACAATAATAGCCGCAGCAGCATTTCTGAATAGTATATGGTATTCATTAAAGGAACAGTGTGTAACATTTAGGGGGATCTATTGGCAGAAATGGAATATCATATTTAAAGTATGTTTCTTCAGTGTATATAATCATTGTGTTTTTGTTACCTTAGAATGAGCCGTTTATATCAACATATGGAGCGGGTCCTCTTCACAGAGCCAGCCGCCATGTTTCTACAGTAGCCCAGAACGGACAAACCAAACACTTGCTCTAGATAGGGCCACTCGTGTTTTCAATTTCAGTTGGTTGCAATCTTTCAATTGGTTGCCGGCTAGATGCCGGCAAATCCCACACACTGCACCTTTAAACGACTAAATAACACATAATATTTAATTGTTTTGACATGCAGAGCAGCTCTGTTGGTGATGAGTGATAAAATAAGGATGGAGACAGTGTGACCTCTGTGTGTCCCTGTTGAAGAATGTGAAAAATGCAGGTGTCATCAGGCTGTGAGTCGCCTCATCTGCTCAAGGTGAAGTCAGAATCTTATGCAATCAGACCATATAACATGGGCCAATTAAACTACATGTTACCAACAACGGTTCGTATGATATCTTACGAATAGTTAGTCCTCTTTTTTCGTGTGTTTTCCTATGAATGTCCAGCAACACGTGTCAATTTATGCTCCTTACATTACATGCATACAGTCTTTTACACAGGAAACATCTTGGTTAGGTTTAGGATCGTGGTTTGGGTTACACTTGAAATACTTGGTTAGGTTTAAGCAACTAGATTTAGGTTTAGGAAAAGATCGTGGAAGTGGCATAACATAAGTGTGGCTGTTACGTGACTTACGCAGGGTACAAACAGCGGTGTCCTGGGCGAAAGTCTGGTGTTTTTTGACCCACCCATCCACCCTGACCTCCTCCCTACACGTTTGTCGCTCTTTATACTTCCTGGTTCGCGATTAAGTGGATTACATATGAATTGATTCTGTGTATACACAAATTAAAGTGCATTACTTTTCGTAGGTATAGCTACGAATGGTGTATGAGAACAGCCTGCAACAATACAGAAACACCAAACCGTTTGCCCCTGTTGTATTCAGTAACACCCAGCCTACCTCTAAAGCATCAAATCGTCTGAGGCGTAAAGTTGGACCTGCCCTCCTAGCATCAGGGATTCATCATGGTGGGGGGGGGGATAAGGGAATACTAGAGACAACCACACAGGCAGCAACCCAGGAAGCTCTAACTCAAGAAGGAAGCATCAAGCGTGATTTCACTCTCAGATAAAGGAGGAATTCAATTAGAGGACAGTCCGTGACAGAAAGAGTGAGAACAGCAGAGTGAGACAAGAGAGGGATGGAATGAAAACGTTTAATTTGTTATGTAAGATCTACCTTGGAAATACAGTATGGAATTGTCCTTACAAAACCTTTTGACTTTTCTGCTATATGACCAGTTCACTTGCAGACTTAAAGACCATGAGCTCACTCTAATCCAGTCCAATTCAGAGACTGAAAAAGAAAGAAGAGCTCTCTCTGGTTCCCATGGCTCACTGTAGATGCCTGCATTAACTTTCTCCATGCAATAAGAAGAGTGGGTGTTCCAAAACTGCATGAGAAATCACTGAAGCATATTTAATGTACTTTTTATTGGTGTTGTTAACTCCAGCAGAACTCATCTCTTTCAGTGCACTCTCACAAAAACAAGCTTTCTCATCCACTCAAAGTGGCTAACAGACAGGATAATCAGATAACTTTATTTGATTTAAACTACAGGGTCTCTTGGCAGTATATGTGCCTCTGTCTTTTGGTGGGAAGGTTCTCTTTGCAAAAATCACACAATTTCAAGATTAGTTACTGAGCTTAACCTGAAAAAAAAATGGTCTATGAACAAATCTTTTCACTTTAGCTTCTTGCATTCTTCACCTCACAGTCCCTACAGACACAATGAGGATAAACCATCATTACAAAATGGTTTGTGCATGCTCAGGACTCAGGAGCAATGATTTGGAAAAACAGCAGATCTATAACAAAATTATTATTATTATAATCTTATTGTGTACTATATTATATATTATATATATTATCATTCCAACCTAAAGTGAATGACGTAGCCGTGGGAAAGCGATGGATAAAGATCCAAGTAGCAAATCACTTCAACTCTAGGTAGTCATTTTCCCATTTCTTTTGTAACACTAATTGGGTTCCTTGAACCTGGGTCTATCCTTGTAAGGCCATTCTACAACCAAAACAATGTTTTCATGGCATGCAACAAAAACAGCAACAGAAAATCGAGGAAAACGGGATTCAATGCTCAATCACAAGAATATGGAGAAACTACTGGAGGCATAAACATGGAAAACACAGAATTTATTTCCTACTTCAGTTCAATATGTGTAGCACAAGAGCAACAGATCATTTAAATATAACACTGTTGACAGAGCTGGTAAGCTTAAGGTACATATAAAGAGTCACAACAAGAGAAGGCAATTGCTTCCATATCTCAGCAAACAACTTCCCCTTGGCTATTAAGTGCCCATTTAGCCTGGCGCTGCTATTTAGTGCCATTAAAATAAGTTCATAAGGTGACAATTCATCTGCTAACTCCAGGTCTAATCTGCTGGCACCAGGCTGCTGCAGCAGCAATGGGAAGTGGAGATTTCTGCAGCTGACAGAGTGAATGGCAGGGAAACGCATTCATGAAGGATTGAAGTTGTTGGTTTGGTGGAAACTCTGCACAGAAAACTGCTCTAAAGATTAATTTCTTGCTGCATACTGTAACATGAGCCTAACATCCTATTTAAGTTGTGGCTCATGCAGAGCTGTTTTTAAGTATTTTAGGGCAAATAAAGTCTGAAGATACCGAGACAGCTAATAAGTTCTAAGTCTTTACAAGCATATTACAAGTCAGGAAGTCTTTAAAGATGTTTTATCTTTTTTTTTTATGTAAACAATGGTTCAAATGACTGTGTGTATGTGAAAGGGGTTGCGCATAGTAAGCAAACCTAAGCTTTACGGAGTGTTTTAGCATCTTTGAGCTCATTGTTTTGGCTTTGAGGCCCGAAACTTAACTGTTCCAGATGCAGATGATTGTGTTTTTTCTTTTTTAATTTTTTCTTTTTACATAGCTGAGTCTTTACGATGCAAAATATGCTAAGTATGTTACTATTGGAGCGAGTCTTATGTTCCCTCAACCCTATGTTCTGTCAGATCAGTACCTCTGCCGGTGCCATACCATTGTTCTGACGGTCCATTATTCCAAAACCCTAATAAACCAAAAACCCATTTGTCCGACAGCCTGTTATCCTGAAAACAAACGCCCATTGCTCTGAAAATACAACAAACAGAAACATATGGTCTTCCTAATTGCATTTTTTCCTACTATGTCAAAGGCATGACCGGCCCTACTCTGCCTCTGATTGGCTTACTGTAATATTCTTACCCTAACCCTAACCAATTTCACTCCTCACGCCAAAACCTACCCAACCCAACCAACGAAGGCAGCGAGTATTTGTCAGACTGTCAGTTATTGGATATTGTAAGCACAATATCTCAAAAGGTTATCGGCCAAGGATGATGATGAGGGAACATGGGGTTGAAGGAACATAGGACCTAATTTGGGATGTACAAAAAGTTCATGAGGGACCTGACCCCATTACGATGCGAGACCTGCATGGTGGTGTCTTTATTTATTTTTAAGGTCAAAACTTCAAGTCTCAGAGCAGTCAAGTCTAAATAAAGACTCAAATTAAGTCCTCATTTGTGTGACTAAAGTCTCATTCAAATCCAAGTCTCAGGGCACATTTATCAAATGGCCCTGGGTTGTTATTTCCAAAGAACATCTTGAGAGATCAGATTTCTATCTCTGCTTCACCCGGTATCACACATTAATATCTGATGTGTTTCTACAGCAGCCACAGAGAAACACACAGGAGGTAGTCCTGCCCACCTGATCACACTGCCATTAGCCTGCTGCTGATAAGATGGCAATTACAGGAACAATCAAAGTCTCAATGACATGTAATTCCATTAAAATCCGTCCCACTGTCCAAAAATGTAATCAACACTGTGCTATCGTGGTTCCATTTCCCACTTCTCTACCTTCTGGCTGACCTTGTCGACACTACTTGCATCAAAAATGAGCCGCAGAAACACTTTGCCTCGTAAATCTATGCAGCAAATTTCCAAAGAGAAAGAAGGTGCATATCCACGTAGATGAAATATAAAATCTGTCTGACACTGTGCTACATTGTCTGGTTTCAGTGAGGTGTCTAACGGTGTGGACGTTGTTCCATGTAGTGCACAAAGCAACGGTTGAGCATTTTATGCCAATTTCTCTAAAAAACAGCAGCTTAAACTACATTGTGGCTCAGTGACAAGGCAGTATCTCTAATGACTTTGAGATAACATGTTTCTCCAGGCATGTTGTTGTTTTTTCCCCCCACATAATGAGAATTGGTTTCCCCTAAGCAATGAGATGTCCTGTTTGCATTTTTGGGCTGGCACTCAACTGACTTTGCCGCAGAGGAAGAACCAAACAGAGTCAGGGACCGGGCTGTTCTATTTTAAAAGTCAGAGGAACAGGTCTAAGCTCGTCGACTGCCTACATATACCATTAGCAATGCCAGCAATGTTCCAAAGCAAAAGGAAGCCGGCTGAAGAGATGCTATCGCATGGCGCGCTCTCGTGTTTTCATGCCATTCGTGTCCCTCTGCTGTCTCGACCTCAAGACTAAAACCCTCTCCCTACCTATCTTCTCCTCCACCCACGCGTTCTGACATTCACATCTATCCTTCTGCTCGCTCCGTCTCCCCACTGCAATTGAAGCATAAACTGGCCGGTCAAGATTCTTGCAGGCTACGTTGCATGAGAAAGCAGTGTCGAGGTGTGTCCTTCTAATCTTAGTCTGACTGGCATTGAGGAGGTGAGCATGTCAAGGGACTTGCGTGCAACACAGGAATTTAGGAACAAAGGAAGGCAGATGCCGTCTTCCCCCCACTAAAGCCCCCTGGGATCACCAATTAGAGATACTGTCATGAAGCTTTCCCAAAGTAATAACACAGACAATGATTTTATTTCAAGGAGCATAATCCAAAAAAATAAAGTCATAACACTACAGCATGTTGTCCTTCTCAATGAGGGATCATTCAGTACTAGATTACACAACCCAGTTCCCCTTCCTCTACATTTCCTTTTCTCAGCTTTATCTTCAATCAGCACGTTAAGCCTTATTACAATATGCTTTACATGGCGCCAGGGGGCTGAGCCCGCTAACACAGTCTTAAAGGTGCAGTCACATTAGTGGGCACCAATGGAAATTAGCTTGACCCCTTACTCTCTTTCATTGAACGCTTTGTGGAGCTGAGGGGAACTGCAAAGTTGGTTGATAATTCTCTGCAGGACCATCAGTACCAGCCCTTTCACATACAAGTAGTCATGTAAACCAATGTTAATATAAAAAATATTGATTATAGCTGATTTAATACTTCTACGAGTTTAATTTATCCATACTTATCTCAAGAGCTCAAGACTTGAGCGTGGAACCATGTTAAAAGTTTCTCAGCACTGCTGATAATAACAGGCTTTAAGCTTGTATTGTTTGATGAGGCAGTGATATGCAGAGGGTAAGAGCAATTATGGGGTGAAAAAAATGAATAAGATTAATGATTAAGTCTTATTTTGATGCAATGATTACATTAGCAGGAATGAAGCACAACATGGAAGTGAAGTCTGTTTATTTAAATGTGAAAGTAAAAAAAGTAAAAAATATTTTGCCCCTACAATGAACGAATAATGGTGATAATAATCATGATCTCAATACTGATAAAAAAATAAGCGTGAATATCATTTTGGCCATAATCATGACGCCCTAATGGATGAACAAATTCCATTTAAGATAGATTCTGCAGATGCTATAGGCTTAATAATGCATGGCCTCCATTTTCTTATTTCCTATTATTCTATGGTCTGTGTGTTTAATTACAGATTGAAACAGAATGCATGCTTCATAAATGCTGACATCCGCAATGTGAGGAGAAAGGCATGGACATGCAGAGTTAAAAAATTCAATTAAATCAAATTATTTTTAAGTAAATCAAATTAATTTAAAAAATCAAGTTAAGATTTAAAATATAAAAATTCAATCAAATGACTTTCAACAATTAAATAAAAAAAGTAAAATCAAATACATTTTTAAAATTAAATAAAAAAAATTAAATAAAATAAATTTTTAAAATTAAGTTAAATCAAGTTAATAATAATAATAACACAAAAATAAAATAAAATTAAGAAGTTGATTTTGGTGAGAAAAACAAAGCCCTAATACAGAGACTATTGTCCGCTGCATAAGGCCAAAGACGAGGGTTATTAACCACGGCATACATAAAAGCTTTTTGATTTCATTAAAAAATAAAAATACAATCAATCTTACAAGGGAAAGCTGAAATATGATATAAATCCAGGATGAGAAAAAAAATCAGTCTACCATCCCTTTAGCAAAAAGAAAAAACACATACATCTCCCCCTTCCCTATTCATTTTCACACAGTCCCTTACAATACATGACCCAGCCAGTCTTCAACTATTAGACAGATTTCCTCCTATCCCAGTGCTCTGACCCTCCTCCACCCACCCCTACCATCTGAGATCCCCGGCTTGTAATTGACTTGAGAGTTATGTTGTGTTTTCACAACAGAGACCACATTAGGCACTGGTTACAGTAAATATTATTTTATGTAACCAAGCCGTTGTAAAATTCCTCAATACTATACATGACATTAAAAAATGAAACCAGATTTCTATTGATCAAGGTGCATCATTGCCTTCTCTTATAGCAATAGGTTCTGTGTTATTGCTTGACAGGTATTATTTATGTTTGGTTATTAAGTCTGACTTACCTTTCTCTAATGTTGCCTGATAGCAGCTGACAGAAAATCATAGTCATTTTTAGCTCATTTTTTCCACTTTCGTAATTCAACACGGCACAGTCAACACGGCACAACGGTACATGGAGACCAAGACCACTTCTATTTGCTTGTTTTTTAAATCGTCATCTTGATATTAAATACATTTTCTTCTTATGTCAACATAACCGATTATATTGTCAGTGTGCAGAAAGACGAGGCTGGTGTACCGTACACCAGATGAGATTGAATTTGGCACTTCTCACTGGCAAAATGGTGAGTTGGCAGCAGTATGCACACGCTGCTCAACTGAACATGTCAAAATGTTCACACAGCCTTGATCATTATTCCCCGGTACACTGTCACCTGCAACTCGCCAAAAATGTGATAAGTTGCAGGCCACATTAATGTTGGTTTACTTCCATTGATTTATTCATTAAATGAAGTAATACCTCCTAACTAGCTGAGTCAGGAAGAACCCCTAAAAGAAGGGTTGTGTTAGCCCTAACTTCTAAGGACTATTTGGATCTAAGACTAATTTACAAAACATTATAGCTCTAAAAGTAGCTCCCAAGTCGAAGAGATGTTAGAGGCAGTTAGAGGCAGTCCAGAGCTGCTAAGTCACTGACCTGCTTACAACGCTGCAGTTAATGTGTCTCACAAAATAAATACATTTCTTAAATTAATTTGACCTAATCTTTAACTTTTTTCACTTAATGTTTTTACATTAATTTGACTTAATTATTATTTTTTTTTTACAATGAATTAACTTTAATTATTTAAAGTAATTATATTATTTATAATTAAATTATGAATCAATTATTATTTGAATTATTTTTATTTAATTGATTTAATTTATTTTTACTTAAACTGATATATTTTTTAAATTTTTCATCATTTAATTTGATCTCATTGTAAAAATGTATTTAAATTTATTTTGTTTTATTTAATTTTCAAATATATTTAATCTAAATAAAATGTATAGACTTTTATTTGATTTTTAATTTAATTCAACTCAATTTAATTTATTAATTTAATTTAATTTAATTTAATTTAATTTAATTTAATTTAATTTAATTTAATTTAATTTAATTGACTTGACCATAAAGCTGTGTATCAGAATGGGTATATTGCAATGAGGTATAGTATTAATCCCTGTGTCTAAAAACAAGCAAACAAAAATGACAATCTAGTTAATGTGTGTGCATTTTATCTTCAATTTAAAGACATTTGGATTCAACTCTATGGAAAGTTTTAAAAAACTGTTGCGGGGTTTCAATTGGAGAAAATAAATGTATAGTATATTACTGACAAACTGTATAATGAGTTATTCCATGGGAACACATGACGCACATACTTTATGTACTACAGATAAAAGATACACATCATTGACTTGCATTGGTTTGTCCCCACTCTCCTGAGATTATCTGCTACTCTGCTACTTTCCATGGAGGTCATTCCCAGCATATATGGGTCTTCCCTCGTGACACACGTGTGTACATATTTAATTCATATACTGTAGCTTTTGTATAGATGTATGCAGTGCTTATGCATGGGTGTTGGGATGTAGTACATAGGGGACTGGGTGAGCTTAAGCATTAAGGTTAAGAGATGAGGGTTCAGCCTAAGGTTAGTCAAGGCACACTATTTTTACAGAACAAAGATGTACGTGTACTAGTGCGAGTGAGTGCAGCATACATGGGTGTGTGCTTGTTTCATCTGTTCTATGAGGCGAATCTCCACATATTAATTGTAAAGAAGTCCTGGTTAAAGATAGACCGCAGCTGCATGAAAAACAGCTTTCTCCAAGAATCATTCAGAGAGCTGACCCTTAAAATACAATAAATGACTTGGTCTATAATGAGGCCACTTAATGTGGGTGGTGTGGTGCAAAGCAAGATACAATGACCTGCCTTGAAACACTGTGGCTAGAAGCACTGTGCTCGCAAAAGTACATGACAAGTGTGTGGAAACATTTGGTTAGGCCAGTCAAAAGGGGTTCTGTGAGTCCAAATAAGGACTGTTTATGTCCTTATTACAAAAAAAAAACATCTTAAGCCTGATTGACGGGCTCCTTGTGTCTTAATTATTATACAGTGGACTCCATGCAGCCAGAGAAAATGGGTGGTACGCCTTGTTTATTAAGCAAGGCCCAAACTGCTCAGTCACTGCACTGGGCTGTGACATTATAGTCTGGAAAGTGTATGACTGTACACACTGTGTATTGGAGCATGGCAGCACGTCACTCCAGGTAATGTCTGCACAGTGTCTCATTTTTCACTAATGTTTGGAATATTAGAGCAGGGCGACGGGAGTTTGCTGTGCAAAATGGCCACTGTGGATAGACACAAAGGTATTAGCTTGGAACAATTTAAACACATGAATATACAAACGTGGTATAAATCGACCGGTTTCAATTCCACATGGTGCCACAACATGAAATCTCTTGTATCTTTAGATTGCAATCATTTGGAGGGTAGGGATGACTGGATAACAAGGTGATTCCTAGAACTACCCGTATCTTACCATCTTGAACATGATGTTCATAATGTTGAATCTGTTCAAACCTGTTCCAGTTTAACAAACAAATTGCTCTGCGCTCATTCAGCAACTATTAAAGTGTGTTCTTAAGTCTCAGGGACCACATTTCCTGAATGTGCAACTGTGGTGCTTAAATTAACATCGTTCTCTTCTCGGTCTGTTAATCCCTTTTGTCTGTCAGGTAATACCAAAGTTATCAATATGGGAGAAATCAGGGGATTGTGGTTAGTGGTTAGCGCTGTTGCCTCACAGCAAGAGGCAACAGTGCTAACCGGTCGAGGCAGATGGCCGCCCACCTAGAGCTGGGTTCTGCCCAGGTTTATACCTGATAAAGGGGAGTTTTTCTTGTCACTGTTGCATAAGAATGCATACTCATGGCATCTCTTGTTGGGTCTCTAAATTATAGAGTACGGTGTAGACCTACTGTATGTAAAAAGCGTCTTGAGATAATTTCTGTTATGATTTGACGCTACATAAAAATAAATTTAATTGAATAAATTGAATTAAAAGACTGCTCAAATCATGGTGCCTTTCTGCAGAAAATCCTCTCCTAGGTTTCCTACCACAGTTTACATGACAGGTGAATTGGTAACTTAAAATTAGCCATGAGTGTGAATAGCTTTTTGCCCAATATGTCCTAAGAGGATAGACTCAGCCTCCGTATTCCCTGACTCGGGGTATAGATAACGGATGGATGTTGACTGTGGACTATGTTGGAAATACAAGCTAGGAATATGGCCCTGTGGGGTTTAAGATCATTCCATATATTGTATCTTGCATTCAGCAGACACATGAGGATACTATACACTGCAAAGTGTGGTAAACAATAGCAATGTGGCAGAGGAGAGGAGGTTCACAATGATGAAAAAAATGCAGGTCTTCAAAAAGCTTTGTAAATGTTTAATGAGGTGGGAAATGTATTAAACATGTCTATTAGGCCTTAACAAGTACACGCACTATTACCCATATTTGCCGTTGTTGTACCCCTATTTGACTTTCCTACGCTCAATTAACTGTCTGGTGTTTTGCCTCACATTCTCCTTTTGTACTGAAGAATCACAACTCCGGTTATCAAGACTTCCCATGCGGCTAATCTTTATCTGGCATGTTTACCTGACACCTACTGGTGGATCTCGCCTGGATCGCCATCAATAATTCAGTGAGATCACAGGTGGTAATGAACAATTATGGTGATTAATGTCAACTAAACTCCCAGTGGCTGCAGAGGAGCAACATGCTGCTGACCCTAGCAGTAGTCATTGATCCCCACAGGACCAGATAAGAGCTGATCCAGAGCTCTCCTCTCCCTGTCTGTGTGTCTCGGTCTCTGGCGCCAGCACCCTGCACTCCTGCCTTCCTCACTCTGACACTGATGCAGAGGATGATCGGGAGCAAAGCTCATCTTTTATTAAGATATAAAGCCAGTGTCTGACTCTGATTTACTGTTTGCCTTTAAGCGATCATGGCAGACCTTAATGTCAGTATGGATTTTTAATAGCATGTTGTAATGGCCATCGCCAACAGTCTCGCAGATTTACAACCTAGTAGTAGATGTGAATATCACAAGCAGCAGGACAAAGCAGACCATATTTACTTTTGTTTCAGTGTTTACCAAATGGAAACGCCATTATCATTCGCAATGTGTCGTGACAACGCTTTGCTTTCAAAACTAGCCGAACAACATACTCCATCCATCGACTGGCCTGCTGCCTGTTGCATGTGTCCTGTTTTGCACACAAGGTAACTATTGGTCATTAGGTTGTGGCCTGTGAGCACTCCCAAAGAAAACACAAGCAACGCATCCTACGTGTTAAAGAATGGACATTTAATTAACAGGCTGCATATACGAGAGACGTTATGGTGGAGGATTTCACTTAGTAGACAGTACTGCAGTAACATAAAGGCACCAACCTCCTCCATGTACACATGTATGACACACATCATCATATGTTGTGATGTGTACAGTACATGCACAGACAAATGTCACTGGTGTTCAACACAAGCAAACAGCAAATTGCTGACGGAGCAGCCACTGCAACTATGTTAACAAAAATAAACCACACATCAGAATAATCTTTTTCTGGGATCTGCTACGGCCCTGAACAGGAATTTAAAAAATGAACAGATGGATGCACAGTGCACAACCAAAATTATACACTTGTCTTTCATTATAATCAATTATTGAATTGACCAATGAAAAAAATGTTTATAAAATAAGTATTTAATTATTAAAATTATGCATTATAAAACGTAAAAGTAAAAACAATCTCTTAAGTACATTGTTAGTTTAATTTTAAAATGGAAAAGGAAAATTACTTTGAAAAATAACTTTTTGTTATTCCATTTACTAATGTGTCTGTCCGTCTTGCCAGCTTTGACATTTACAGCTTCCATTTCATGATTGATCTAAAGACATCTCTTCCTAGCCAGCGGTCTGGCCAATCAGAGCTCAGAATCATTAAACGTGGTGAAAGTCTATAATTATGCATCATACTTGACTGGGCTAAAAATTGAAAAAAACAAAGAAAATAATCATTAAAGGAATAATTCAACATCTGGGTAAATAAGCTTATTTGCTTTCCGGGGGAGAAATGAGAACAATCTTCTTATCTTCCTCACCACCAAAAAGCAAATAAGCGTATTTCCCAAAATGTCAAACTATACCTTCACAAAATACTAAGCGTTGTATCACTGAAGGTGTACAATAAATACATTTTGATGAAACATGCCAATGAGGTGGATGCAAATTTTGCTATTAAATGTAATCACAAAGGCATATTATAAAGACAAGCAGGAGACATCTGTGCTTTGAGATGTGGATTATGCAAAAGGGGCTGTCAGTATTGCTCAGAAATCAATTCATTATCATTCATTGTATGAACATGAGCCTGTGACTGGAAGCATTGGTATGCATTCAGTTTGGTTTTTGAAATTAAATACTTAAGTTGGCCCCAAAAATAGCCTCACATTGGTCTTGGAAGTCTCTCCTGAGAGTGCATGGAGGGACATTCCCTGTATACAGGCCCCAGAAGAGACTAAATTAAATCTCAGCATGTGGTTCCACTCAAAGCATAATGAGTGCGATTTACCCACGACATGATAGTTGCGGGAGGCCGAACAGCTTGGCCTCTAAACCACCCTCCTCTCACCTCAACACATGATCTCATACTATGTATCTGCTGGCCGGACAACTGCTTTTGGGCCTTGACTCCCACAGGATGCACACAAGGAAGAAATGTTCTCTGGTCAAATTTAATTTCTGCGATTCATTATCCTCAGATTCTTGACATATGTCAAAATACATGTTAAGCATATTATTATATTAAAATGATTTAATCTGGATTTCGATCACAGTCCTTAAACATGTAGGATCATGAACAGATTGTGTGGTCGGATTAAAAGTGGATTATTTTATAAATGGAATAGCTTGACCCCTTTTTGTGTTGCATGTTCACACTCATACCTCTGGCTCCTGCTCTACTTTTGTTTGACAGGTTGAAGACATTAAATGTCTGTCTCTCTTGTCTCCCGGAAAAGCAATGGTCGGCACTTCAGCAGACCCAAACAAAATCTTGAGGAGCCACTCAATTGAAAGACTTGTGTTTAACAAATGGCCTGCTATCATTCCTGCTGAATATGAGCAAACTGATGTCGGCAAGATTTACACCCTTGGGCTTTCTCCATTGGCATGAGTGGGAGAGTCACTGCGTGGACTTTTCCAAGCATGGGAGTGTTGGCACTGACCAGATGGATTGCGTTGTGAATTGAAATGTAAGCTTGTAAAGTCCAGATGGCTGCCACGGATCAGGCCTTCCCTATATGCTGTTAGTCTTGACAGAGAAATACCAGAAGTTTTTTGAATACGAGCTGATTGGAACATATCGCCTTTGCGGTTGCCATGGAGAGGAGGGAAACATTCCCAGGATGCAGTGCATGTGGGGAGTGAGCATGTAATAAACAGGCTTTCTAAAGCTTTATGACTGCTCTGGTGATTTATAGCCTGCCATCATGAACTGAGCGAATCCCGGACTGTACTGCACACTGCAAAACGTTTTTTTTTTTTCCCAGAGGAAGTATGCAGGTGCTGTCAAATACATCTCCTAGAGTTTCAACTCAATTCACACAAAGCAGGGAACAAGTGAGGGTGTTGCAGACATTTTTAGTGAGGAGGCAGTGGTTGACTCAAGGGGCCCTCTTTGATGCCCCTAGGGTAGATAAAACATGATAAAAAGCCCTCTAGGGCACCATTGCAGTAGATACAATATGATAAAGTGACCACTAGGGTGCCCTCCCAGTAGATAAAACGTGATAAAGTGCATTCTAGGATGCCTTCCAGTAGATAAAACATGATGAAGTGCCCTTTTAGGGTGACCTATCAGTGGAGAAAATATGATGAAGTGCCCTCTTAGGGTGCCCTTCCAGTAGAGAAGATGTGATAAAATGCCCTCTAGGGTGACCTATCAGTGGAGAAAACTTGATAAAATGCCCTTAGAGTGACCTATCAGTGGAGATAATATGATAAAAGTGCCCTCTAGGTGACCTATCGGTGGAGATAACATGATAAAAGTGCCCTTCCAGCAGAAAAATGTGATGCAGTGCCCTCTAAGGTGGCCTTCAAATGGAGAAAAAAGTATGCAGTGCCATATAGGCTGCCCTACAGTACATGCTGAGCTGGTGCCCCACCACATGCAGCCTGAATCCGCCACTGTGAGGAGGACTATGTTAATCTGAAGGATATGCACATGATTAAACAGATCAGACATCACACATTTGGCCTTAATTGGTAAATTACATCATACATGTACGTAAGGGAAATCACAAACTAAAAATGTATAAAGTTGTTCTTGCAAATGACTTATTATGCAGTATTTACTCTGTAATGGTCAGAAAGCTGTCACGCCCGATTCCACTATCAACAACTCTTCCTGTGCCAGCTGCCATCCTTGACTAGGACCAGGTCCCGGTCCACCAAAGGCATCTTCTCACGCAAAGACAAATGAGCATCTATCAAGCTGTCAGCTCCACAGCAGTGACAGAGGAGAGGGGGCAGAGGGGCCTCTTGGTCATCAGCGCCAGTGTTTTGCTTTTGCCCATTATTCCCTTTTGTGAATGCACTCACAATTGGACAACTTCCTGTCAGATGAGGGACAAAGTGACTCAGACTAAAAAAATAAAAAGCCATTTAAACCTAAATGGGGCAAAAGGGAAGGGAGACCTTGCGTAATGTTGGCAAAGAAAAGCATGTAACAACACAATTTGATTAAATATCTATTAGATTCTCTCTCAAGACCGTTTGTTTTAGGAGTGACGTTTATTGGCAACAAATAAGTACAGATGCAGACAGCTTTCTACCTAGGTAGGCTACTGTACACATAAAAACTCATGTTCAATGATATGAAGAAGTCTGTGAAATGTTCAGTGTGTCTGTCACAATACATTTAATAACCCAAATATGATGCTATATCTAAAGTACAAATCACAAAGAAAAAGTCACTGTGTTCAATAGGAAGCTGGAGCAAGCAGCTGGTTAGCTCAAGATAAGATAAGATAAGATATTCCTTTATTAGTCCCGCAGTGGGGAAATATGCAAGACTGGAAACAGCTAGCCTTGCTCTGCTGTGTCTATTGTGTCAATTGATACATTCATTAATATAAAAATATTTATCATAGCTGTTTTGAAGAGGAAGAAGAAATGTTGAAATATCAATATATCAAAAAGCATTGGAATATTCAAGGCAGGCAAAAAATCTTCATGAAAGGTATGTAGAAAGGTATGAAAAATATTCTCTTGTTTATCTTCTCATTAAGTAGAAGTAAAGTGCAAGGTGGGAATGAACGCAGAGCAATCACAGCTGTACAGCTGATCGGACCAAAGAAGGAACTGCTCTGTGACAAGAGAGCTGAGCACCGCAGCAGAGCGCTGGATATCTGAAGTGAATCGCATGGAAGGCATTTGCCTGATTGTTCTTCTTCAATGCACCGGCCTGAGTAACAGCGAGATAGCCATCTATTATTTTCTTTTACAGCTTTGAGTCAAAGGGAGGGCACTTATTTCCTGTTCTCTACAGTTGGGGGTGCCTCGTGCCTTGTGGTCTGCAAAGTTGACCGCAAATTGTAATACAAATAAGCCTTTAGAGTCCTTTAGGAGTTGCCGTATTAAAGTGGATATAATGAATATCACAATTAAACAGCTAAATTTAATCAACAGATTCCAATATTTTTTATGTTTACTGCAAAGCTGGTGCTCAAATGAATGACAAAACATGTTGTTGAGCCTTGGAAGCGGGTGTTTGACACAATCCAGCATCATTTGACAATCAGGACAGAAGCCAGCAGTGGAAAAGCCCGTCACATTGTTGACACAGTCAAGTGACAGATACAGTTAATGGGTTAACAAGCTTAGTGCAGCTGCTACATTCAACACAACATCAGTGACATTAAAGAATAAGGCTGATGGTCACTTTTAAACATACAATTTAAACAAAGTGTGTGTCACAAAGATCATTTTGCAGCTTTGACATATGTTACACACATTTTGCAAATTGTTCTTGTCCTGTGGTTATATATGTACGTCTATGTGTGTGTGGCTCTATTAGGGTACTGAGCCCTGTATGGCTTCTTCGGCACACTTTTCAACTCCTCCCCTCTGCCTTCAGCCAGGGTGTGATTAGAGCCAATACAATCTTGGACAACCTGCACTGAGAGAGGGAGAGAGAGAGAGAGAGAGAGAGAGAGAGAGAGAGAGAGAGAGAGAGAGAGAGAGAGAGAGAGCAAAAGAAAGAGTGGGTAGCCGCTCTGGTGCACTCTGGTGGTTCTCACAACGGCGTCAGTGTCGCTTGATCTCCAACAGTCCAACTGTAGCTCATGCAAGATTCAGCGCAAAACACTGCAAACTATACTCCAATCCCAGTGGACATATCTAAATGGATACAGCTGGATTTTCTTTTCAAAAACTTTTTTTCACTTCATGTTAATGTTTCCTGGGTTCATGAAAGTGCTGCAACTCTGTGAACTAATATTGTTTGAGCTTTGTGGACAGTTTGGATACATCTTTTTGGAGAACATGCTGTTGCTGCCCACACCAGTAGAACTTCCACTAACAATCACGTCTTGGTCATCACGTCTGGAAACATGGAAAGCCACTACTGCCTTGTGAACACACGCCAGGCAAGACTCTGGCTGTGAAATGTAAGCAGTAACTGCAAAGTAAAGAATGACTATTATTTAGTGAGCAGATTTATGATGCTTTTAAGAAGCACAGATTCTTCCGTTTTGTTAACTTTGACGTGAAAAACACATCTTGAGCTTAATACAATGGATGTTAACCTGAGCACTTCAGCATCCTATGTGATCAACAGAACAGAGCCGTACCACGCTGCAGCAGGACCCTGGAGCCTCATCATACTGGTCGTCATCATACTGATCATAGTGGTGGGAAACCTGCTGGTCATCATCGCTGTAGCTCGTACTTCACAGCTTCAGACGACGACAAACATTTTCATTATGTCACTGGCGTGCGCGGACCTCATCATGGGAATCCTCGTGGTGCCTCTGGGGGCCACTATCGTGGTGACGGGTAACTGGCAGCTCAGCGACACGTTCTGTGAGTTCTGGACTTCTGTGGATGTCCTGTGTGTGACAGCGAGCATCGAGACGCTCTGTGTCATAGCAGTGGATCGGTATATAGCTATCACGAGGCCGCTCCGATACAAGGTTCTACTCAACAAGTGGCGTGCCAGAATAATAGTTTGCTTAGTGTGGGTTGTGTCTGCTTTAATTTCCTTTGTACCAATAATGAAAGGGTATTGGCGTGATAATGATGATGAAGCAGCGAAGGAGTGCTACGATACCCCGACATGCTGTGACTTTGTGACCAACAGGGCCTTCGCTATTGTATCTTCTATAGTGTCTTTTTACATTCCACTGCTCATAATGATATTTGTGTATGCAAAAGTTTTTTTAATAGCCACACGGCAGGTCCAGCTCATAGATAAGAACCGCATGCGTTTCCAGAATGAGTACCTGACAGTGCAGGTGCAAGTTGGCCCCCACATCAACAATGTCCTGCCGACGGCATGTGCAGGCTCCAGCAGCTGCAGCGGCGTAGCGCGGAGAAAGAGCGCCAAGCGGAGGCCGTCACGGCTGGTGCTCATCAAAGAGCACAAGGCCCTCAAGACTTTGGGTATCATCATGGGGACCTTCACCATGTGCTGGCTGCCGTTTTTCGTCGCCAACATCATCAACGCATTTGAAAGAGACATTCCCTCGGAGAGGATCTTCCGACTGTTAAACTGGCTGGGTTACATCAACTCTGGCCTCAATCCCATCATCTACTGCAGGAGTCCTGAGTTTCGCACTGCGTTCAAGAACCTGCTGGGCTGTCCGTGGCTGTCCACCCCGCGGCTCAATAGGTTTTACAAAGAGCTGCGGACTTGCTGCTCCTGCTTTCTATGGCAGGCTGAGTCAGGCACAGCCGGCTCTTTCCAAAAGTCTCCGACCAGTAGGACTGAGGGCAGTGAGAGTCATGGAAGCAGCAAAAGTGAGGAGGCTTTCTCTGATCCTCAGCAGTCCAACGGCAGCACACAGTTCAGTAACTCATCAGAGCCTGAGACCAAATTGTAAGTTCCCCAGTCTTATCTTATTTTACCTACTCAGTCACATTATTTTTTTGAATGTTTTAAAATGTTTCTACAGAAACATGAATGCTTTCAAATCTCTGAAACTGAGAGGACAGGGAGGTATATCAGGGATTGTGTGACCGTGGCCACTGGTTAGAAATCTATTTTCTTATTCACCTTTGTCCTTCCCTTTTCTCTCATTAATACTGCTAAGTGTTACATCAGAGGTCTACCATGTGACATGTGAGCAGGTCATTCGCTCTGTGAAGCAGAGGTGTGACGATTTACAATGTAGAATCAATGTCACGAAGAATCCATTATTGCTTTTGGACATCCTGTTGCAGATTAGTAAAGCATTGCACAAAGATGATGATAAAAACACGTCTGTGTACTCGTGTGCTTGTTTCAATATGAGCTGCTAATAAAATAATAAAAACGGAAAAAAGATAATAGAAAATAACAAGCCATTTTCATTTTCAGGGACATATAAAGTTTCAAACATTTCAAACAAGTTGGATTTTTTCTTATAAATATATTTAGCCTTTTTACCAAATTATAATCCATTATTGGCTTGTAAAGGTTTACCTCTACTTATCTGCACATCCTCTTGGTATTGTGCATACTGTATATACTTCTATGATATATACAATATGTACAGTGTAAAGACACATTGTAGACACTTACTGTAAATATATCTTGAAAATAAATATAAATATAATATCAAAAAGTGTCCGAAGACTGTAGATAACATTTTTGAAATTTGGAGTTTGATAGAAAACTGTAGCTTTACTGCCCATTTCCTAAAAGTAGAAAGCCATATTTGGACATGTTTTAATACATCACTGTGCTGCTCCAGGAATAAAATAAATTGGAGTGGAACAGTGCAGAAAAATAAATAATTTTGAAGCATTGGTTGCTATTGGGGTGTTACAATATTACTAAACTAAAAATGAAACTTCATGCATGATTAAATGGATGTTTGAGGATCTGTTACTGCACTATGTTACCTGTAATCAGTTAATGTAGTAAAAATATTGCTGATACTGTGTTTTGGGTGGGTAGTATATTTTTAGCACACTAATTAATAATAGTTAACAATATCATTAATCAATTAGTATTTTATAGAAACCTCCATACTGTAAATGTAGTATTTTTGGTCAATTTTATTATCTGGTATCTAAAAATGGTGTCCCCTAATGACAAAGATGACAGTAAAGTGACTCTGTAAAGCCACTGGGCGATGTGACGTTTGAGGACATTTCCATATATTAGTGTGTATCTCTGCCTGTCAGTGGGCCTCAGTGTGTTCTGCCCAACACCCCGTGCAGCAGATAAATCTTTATCACTAAGGCACAAGACTTCCCCCACAACTAGAGAGGCTGTTTACAAGACTGACAGCCAATGAGAACAGCTCGTCAACACAGGTTTAATGGGCTTGATGGGACACACCAAGTTGACAGCGGGCCTTTCACAGAATAGAGGAAGATATGTAGTAATAATTAGGAGTTATGCTATAACTCTAGAACAATCCTAGAAATGTTTTAAAGAACGTTTTCTATCTATTAAGTAAATGCTGGATATCTATGACATAAGAATTGCCATTTATGTTAATCTACAATATTTGCTGTATTATTGAACTTTGTGCTCTGAATTTGAATTTAGTAAAAAAAAAAAATTCAAAATGTAATAACTTATCATAATAATTAATAATTAATCACCAAGTTTGATTGAGGTCTCCAACATGTGTCACAATTGAAGGTTTGCTGTTTTGTCGTCACAAATTCAAATTGCAGCTTCTGTGAGTTTGAAATTAAGATTAAAATCCATCCATTCAATTTCAGTAATGTGCGTTCAATTTCAGAGCATAAAATTCAAATTCACAACTCATAATTCAATTTCATTTGACAAGTGGCACACCTCTTACACGGCAGCCCTCCCGAGAGTAACCCAGTAATACAACAGAGGGATGTTTCATTTCAAATATTTACTCTGCACTATAAATATATCTGTATCATTTTCTCTTCTCTTTACATCCTCTCAGTGGAATTTTACAGACGTAATCAATGAGCCTATAAAACGGGAGACATTTAGGAGCATATAAAAGTCTTCCTTAAAAGGAGCCTGGTGTGATCTGTAGTAAATCACCCCAAGGGGAAGGCTCAGCGGACTCACCCAGCGCTTTGAGCTGGATTTCAAACGTAAGTGAGACCAGCCGTGAGACAGGTTTAATGAAGGAATATGACAACCGGTTCCAGGTAGAGTCTGGACTGCTGAAGAGGTTTGTTATTGAGTGCCAATAATGCCCTGCTATGCCTCAGTCAACCTTCTATATCTATGCAACTAGTGACACAAAAGAGCAATTGAGCAACATATTCCATTTAAACCCTGGGACAACATGCAACAGCAGGTTTAGTTAAGCCAGGAGCTGATGCATCGTGGCAGGGCTGATAAAAAGCGAGGCGACAACCGCTGACATGAATGGTTACTAGGGAAGAGTGACTGCACTGCATTATCACCAGTTACTTTGTTTTCATGGAAATACATGCAGGCATATCACTGCTGCCCTTATCAACACCCACAGCAGCCTTCAGCTTCTGTCACGTATACACCATGTGATATATGACAAGTCCAATTTTTCTCAGATTCCCCTCATAACAGCTTGTCTAATTCATCATCCGTGATGGTTTTGGTCATCAAAGTGGCAGTGGAGTCCTAAGTTGACCAGTCCACATGACTTTTTTTTCTCACAGATTTAATAGCGGTCTCCTCATATTGCTCAAAGTGAAACATGCGGCTGCTGCATTAGTCCTAATACGTATATTGGAGGCATTTAAGACAAAATCTTCATGTATTTGGAAGGCATCCCTGTGTGTTATGAGCGGAGGGATTTTGTTAGCACAGTTTATCCATGATTGAGAACACTAAAATTAAGCTAACAGAGAGCAGGACATTTTATTTCAAAGAGCAGCAGCCAACTAGGTTGTGGACTAAACTGCAATGTGAATGTGAAGCTTAAATGAAGAGTCTAATAGACCGGTTTCGAGCAAAGACACAGGACTAATATTCCTGCGTGAGATCATAGAACAATATCATTATTACAGCTCATACTCTACAGGAAACATGTCGTGTGCTCCAGCTGTGCCGGTGCATCACGATTAAAGTATCAAGAGATGCCTGTGAGGAGACAACTTGTAAACATGTTGCTGAGAAAAATTGAACGAAAGATAAGCTTGCATGGGCATAATGCACACTAAAATACTTTCCATCTTAGAAGGATAAACATGAACAAGATCTGATGTGAAAAGCAGACACTGATGGCACGGGGACAAGGCTGATCTGTCCAGATTTAGCTCTGAAGCAACAGCTGACGGGTCACAACAAGCCATGCAAATACATTTTATGGACTCTTTTGTCTCTCTTTTTTCACAAAAAAATCTGCACGACGAAGAATAAATAAATAAATATGTTGTTATTCTCAGCTTGTGGACTTTCAACTGTGGCAAACCAAAAAAAAAAGAGGCACAAATAACCACCAGACATTACACAAAGCACAGAGAGATGGAGGTGGAGAATTTCATAATTTCCAGTATAAATACTGACTCACTAAAGACACTACAAGTGGCTCATTACTCCAAATGATCGTGTAAATATCTCAGACATATTCATGAGAACAAATCTAAAAGGACACTTTGTTTATAATGCTGGCATCTCAGGTTTATAAGTGGCCGTGTGTTACTGGAACAAACTATCATTATAGGGGCTAAATATGTAGAAATAATTGTATTTCCCACACAAGCATACTGAATCCTCCCAGAGTGCCCAATGCCGTTATAATGGACACTTTGTTATTGCAGTATATGAGTGTAAAAATATAACATGCAGTAAATATGGAAGTGATTTAAGTTATTTCTAAAGTATCATGTATGGTAAATCATGTGTTAAACAGGAATTTGGACTGGTGACAGACATTTGCAGCAGAGACTGTGATTGACAAGCTTTTCACACCGAGCTGCTAATGTGTGACAGCTCTGTGTGGTTTCAAAGCAGTCCTAATGCTGGTGTAATAAGTTAAAGTACTGCAGTAGGCGCACATTAGGGCATCCTGATGGCGTTTTAGGAGGGGCCGGCGTGCACTGATACTTTTTTTTCCTGTGCTGTGAACCGTGTAATTCTGAGCTTTTCTCTGCAGCATGCTAACAACAGGGCCTCCGACCCAACTTCCATAATGTGCATTTAGTTAGCTTAGAGCGAGCTCAAGCCTAAGAGAGCATGAAACAAGGAGCAGGATAAAGCAAAACATGGTGGTAGTGACCTGTGAGAGACCTCCAACACTCCCTTTCAAGCCTGGCTGATATCAAAAACAATCACTCTACACGCATCTACAGCGGTCTTTAAATGGAGGCATCCGGGAGTTGAGCAAACACTTGAGACTACAGTAGAACTCTTAATTATCACGGTTTGGACAGATAAAAAAGCAATAAACCCTGACTGGATTTGATTTTTGCTGTATCCCTACAACAGCAGCTAAAATCAATAATGTGTCCAGACAGTAACAGCAGAAGAATTCAAGATATCGATACTTTAATGCTATAGATATTTAACCACTAATGGATGATTATAACCATTTAAATAACTGGAACTCATCGTCTAAAACATTGATTCACTGTATGACTCAGTGGTACTTTAGCTTTTATAAAATAACTAGCACTTTGAAATACGGATGTACAATTTGAATTAAAATCTACATAATGATACTAAACTTTAAGTTTTTGCTTTTTTACACTTTTGTCATATAACTAATTAACAATTCAGGGTTTGGGGTTGATTTGCTGGTTAAACATCTGGTAATCTGTCACTGGTTGTTGCAGGTAGTTTAATTATGTCATTTGTGCTATTTATTTATTGAAAATTGTGTTGAGATTAATGTTAGGGTGGTAAAAAAAATCACAATATTGGTAAATAAATAAATTTGTTTAACGTTCAGCCTGACTTTACATACATTTTCATCAGAGAAATCAGCAGCAGCTGAATTCTATCACTGGTTCAGTTGCCAGTTTGTTAGATACACCAGCTAAAACGAATGCATTTTAATGACAAAATGACTTCATATCACTTTGGAGGCTGTAGTTTTTGATGCTGTGGAGTTGCAATGCATTAGAGAGGTGTTCCAGGTATTTATTTAAATTTCAAAAATCATGTCAACTAAATTTCTAATTGCATCCCCCTTTTAAACAGCAGATTTAAAGACAGAAAAGACGCTTCACAGATGATGGATGGACTTTAACTTTGATGAGCTTAGCTAATTTTACTGTCTGTGGTTTGTGATTTAAAATAATCCATCAACTCATGTGTGAATGTGAGATTCAACAGAATGTGGAACTGGACATAATAATATTGTTTCCGGAGTCTTTTTCCATTAAATCGTCCAATTGCACCAACTTAAAATCACTGAAACAGACTAAAGACTCCAGCGATTCTTCTCACATATTGGAAAAGAAGGGTTTGATTTCATAACACTTTGGGAATTTTGGTGAAGCCACGCTGTGAACTGTTTCCTGCAGATTTGTTTCCCGTATGCCTTCACGTTTCGGTGAAGCTTACAAGTTCTAGGTGGTTTATGTCTTCCTGTGGAGACATGTACAGCCTACAGTGGAGGTGATAGCATCAGAATTCCAGTCTTGTTGGAGAAAAAAAGGTTTCACAAAGAGTTTCACAAAGCATAAAAGAAAGAGGGCAACGTTGCAATAACTTTCTGTAATTAGCAAGAAAAAAAAAAGGGAAAATAACCTGTAAGACAGCAAACTGTTGTTGTTGTCGTGGAGCTTTCTTATCTGATAGACACTGGAATGCCGTACAGGGTGTGAGCAGCACAAGCCAACAAGTCATAATATACAGAAAAAAAGCTCATTTGTTCGAAGGGTCACGTCTCAGTCAAAGATATAATGAGGTATTTAATGAGAGAGCTAGCTGACCTTGGTATAAGGTTATACAAAACCCTCAAAAAATAGAACATTTGTTAAGAATTAAATGGAGGAATAGGATTGAAAGAAGCGAATGTGAGTGACATACTCGGATGAATGTTGCCATTGTGAGCAATGTCTGTTTTATCTTTAGAATAGAGACTAATTACATATTATCTCACACCACTTTTAGAATACAATAGGTACATGTTTATCACTTGAGATTCAATCATGTCTTTTTTCCATCTCTTTTCAGCTTCACATTGCAGGAAAAGGACGGCTGAACTGTAAAATGTCAAGCTACTGAAGCAAACTATGTTCCCCGGGCGTTTCCGCAAAGTCTGAAACCAAACAGCAGCGAGGACAAGCTGAGGAGTACAACCACCGGCCCTGATAAACGTAGCTGAATGAAGCTAACCTCAAAGAGGTGACTGGATTGACTGTAGAGAAAACAGCTGATTTGGTCTGGACAGGAGCACTGTGACTGTCTCTGTGGACAGGAGATGGACTGCTGCAGCTCAGCACTTCACAGATATTAGCTGACACCAAAGTATTCTGAATAAGACAATGCTTAAAGTTTTAAATGCACTCCTTTGGACACAGTGTATGTGGCCTGTGGTTTAAAAAATGACAGCATGAACTAGTTTTGTACGGTATATTATCTGGTAAGTTATCTATTTATGATACACTGAATCTGTAGCGAAATACAAAAGTTAACTTAATATAAGGTCATGATTCTGGCAAGGCTGTCTTCACTGTCATGTGTATTACACACTTGTCAGTGTAATATAAGCTAAACCAAAGGGCTGTGCATTCACATATTCAACTCTGGTGTCTGTTCTTAGATATTTTTCAACCTGGATCCTATTATGTTTTTGTGTCTAAATGACTAATAGGGACAACAGTTTTAGAAATTGGTCCAGTATTGAGGGATAATGCTGTAACCAGCAGCAGCGAAACGAGCTGTGATGGCAAGTGAGCAGCGTCAATGTAGCGGTACGTTCACTAAAAATGCTTGTTTTGTCCACTGACAGGTTCAGGTTGTTATTATAAGTGTCTGACAACAATATGGAAAGGACCCTACAGAGAAATAAACATTTTTCCTTACCTTGTTTGGTTCTTATTGTGTCCAACGTCCCGCTCAAGGAGAAGTCTCGTTGTGAAATCTGAATATCAGTATACTCTGGCTCAAATAAATGCGGGCGGCCATCGAATTCAAAGGCTTCATCCACATTGTTTAAATCATCCAATTATTCAGCCATAATATTGAAAATCTTTTAGCTAACACTAAGCTATGCTTTCTGTACGCCAACACAATAATCTCTGGCACTCACATTTCCACCATGGATGTATTCCACTATTCCACCGTTATCTTCCAACAACACGTCACCTCGCCAGATTTCAGAACGAGACCTCTCCATGAGCGTGACTCTTTCCATAATGTCAGACACCTATGATAACAATCAAAGCCTGTCATGGCAAAAAATAACACTTTTAGTGGACATAAATGACGGTGCCAGCTTGCCCCATTAGCACTTTATTGCAGCCTGTGAGCAGCTGTCAGTTACAGTGTTGTCCCTCAATCCTGGACCAATTTCAGAAATTGTTCTCCCAATAAGACACAAAAACATGAGAAAATAGGGCCCAGGTTGAAAAATACAGACATTACCCTTAAACTTTCTATTTTGAGCCTGTACTCTGTATCCACACAATTGTTCTGAGTTATACCATGGCTATGGAAAATGTTCATTTCTGACTGGCTGGCTGTTAAAATCCTATATCAGGACAACTCAAACATATTCCTGTCAACAGTTAAACATCATTGTGCAAGGTACAGTATTACAGATTGCAGGTGACCACCATAACGAAACACTTCTGCTACATGCTATGTGACTAGCAATCTCCCTACCTTAGGTAAGCAGCCATGGTATAAGCTCAATGACACATTCTGAAATGTCCAATTATAGAAAAATAATGGACGTGATGGAGGAAACATCACCTCCACATCATCCATTATTTTGTTATATTAGGACACCTTGTCATGTGTTATTACTCACATAACATCTGTTGCATCGAGAAATAAAATATTATGAAACTGTGTAACATTGGTTATGTGTGCTCTCTGTGTGCAAACTCACCACCATAGAAGTAAAGAAAGGCCGTAATAAATAATGTAAATCACATAAAAATAACGTAAGTGCATAATGTTGAAAATTAAACACCGCTGAGTTTAAAGCACTGAAACATTTTATTTTGAAACCCATCTATCTGGAGTAATATGGTTGGAAATTTCATGTGGTATAATTTCAAAAACTTGTATTTTTACATTTCACAAATTCAGATAGAAAACTCAAGTGTCCAATCTAAAATTAATACTTAAAGACTTGATTGTTTTATCTAAATTTATCTGAATTTAAAGTTTTAGAAATCCCCAAACTTTAAATTACCAACTAGACATTTTAAAGAGGGAAACTCAAAGCACATAAATCCAGATATTTGATCTTTTAATCATTTTTGACCCCTAAGATTTATCTTGAGAGCCGCTGAGGGGTCCCGACCCCACGTTGGGAACCACTGCTATATTATGAGCTTATGAGATAATTCTAAACAACGTCATCTTTCTTATTTTAAGTAATCCGTCCACCAAAACCAGCGTCCCCTGCTACTGTTTGAGTAGACTTCATGTTATGTTATGAGAGGAGTTTACAAGATTTGGGAGTATAAAAAAATAAACCAAGAGCCACATGCAAGATATCTGAAAACAAACTGCGACCAACATTAGCTCTGCCATCTGGTCTGTGTGACCACTGAAATATCATCCAGCAAGCCGTGTAAACAATTATCCGGTCTGAGGTTAAGCCCCATTTTTATCAGCTGAGTCCTGTTACAGTGTTTTCCAAGAACAGAGTTAGATTGAAATCAAATGCAAACTTTTAGGGCAAAGAAAAGCGCAAAGTACAAGTTGGACTAGTTGATAAGATGTGAATACAGGGGGGGGGAACATGCGCCCAAATCAATATTTAAAAATCGAAAACTTGGTTCATCATATTGGTTGATTTAATAAGCAATCAAACATTCACCAGTGTGCAAATAAGGTGAAGGTGATGAATCATAGACAAACTATATTCAACTATAGGACAATAATACAAATTGTCTTATTAGACATTTCAATTCAAAGTCAAAGAGTCTTAAAAATGTCAATCCAGCTGCTCTCAATTCTAAATAACATACTGATATATACCATGTTGCTTTACTGGAATATTTGTTTAAGTTTTTTAATCTTGGATCTACTTTGGTAGTGTGTAGTATTTTTCTCTCTTTCTTCTCTTGATTGCACATGTAAAAATCACTAAACTTTAAATACGCTGTGTTCCATTTATTACAACTTTTGGGTCGAGGATTTCCTGTGCCAACAACTTGTCCTGAGACAGACAGACTTCAGGCCAGACAGATATTTTCAAAGCACGGGGCATCTCAGTCAAAACAGAGGATTCAAAGCTCAGCTCACCAGTTAGGATTACTTGAATCTAATTGAGTTAATAGCACCTTAATTAGATAAAGTATTGTGGATTCATCCTGGTCAACATCGTGACTGACCAATGGGTCCAGCTTACAACCTCTGCCATGGCATCGTCTTTCTCACTACTCAAACTAATAACAAATAGCCTCAGGATATATGACAGTGGTAGATATAATAATCTATAGGTCTTTTATTCTCTTCAGGCTTGTGGTCATCTGAGAAAAACACTTATAGAGATAATAATCTATAAGCCTTTTTCTCAGATGACCACAAGACCGGAGTCATAGAATCAACAGTGGCTTCAGTATAGGAGTTTTTGCAGTTACCTTTGTACCCGTGTTACTGGGCCAATTTTGTTGTTTGACTGTAATGGACAACTGGGCAAACACAGATAACCTGACATCCCACAGATATTTCATCTGCAACCATAATGCAGTGCGATAGGAGGAAAACACGCCGAGCAATCAACAAAGTGAATAATATTTTGATGAATGAAATTAAAAACACTTTTTTTCTACACTCACCATTCTGTACTGATGTTTAAAGGTTCTCTATACAACAATCAGAGCATTAATTTAGCATCAAACAGCTATGTAAAGATATAGAGGAGTATTGTCTACCTGAGCAGATAACGAAGTCGCTCTCCCTCTGTGTGTGTTGTAATCTGAGCTTCTTTGTGCTTTGTTGACATCGCTAGGCCAGCCGTGCATGCCTTTTAGTGCATGTTTGTGCATGTGAGCATGCCCCACTACCCTGCTCTCATACGGCGGTTACAGCTTATAATGCTGTCAGACCTCTAGTTCCCCCTCAGGTTAACACTGTTAACTCTGTCAGCAGTGTTGCCGTTGTCGTCACTGTTAGCACCATTAGCTGCGAGCTGCCGGCTCAGCTGTCGCCATGTTGAGAGCCGTGCGTAGGCGATAGAAATACTCCCAATCTCGTATTTAATAACCACACAGGGAAAGAAAAAGTCCAACATAGAGACGGCAAAGACACTAATTTCTCTGCTGACAGCTGTCTCAGCACATCTCTACCAGGGATGCAAAACCGAACCGTAAAAAAAAGAAACCGTTGAATTACGTACAAACTAAACCGCGGGTTTGTTAAACCATTGCACCACTATTAAATACAGGCCTGCTAATTATTTGATGAGGTTCCAGAGACATAGAAGAGGCATATGCCTACTTGACCATTATTATTTCATATATAAAGTCAGAGTTATGGCTTTATATAATATAAAAATAGCATTCATTACTATCAATCAATCTATCTATATATTTTGGAGTTCAAACACATTAGAAATGGTTTTGTTTTTCTACTCTATTGCTAGCAGATTCTCTGAGAGCTGTATTCTGAGAAATAACACAGAGTACAGTGGCTGAGGCAGCCTGAGGAAAAGTGTGTTTCTTCAATTACTCCCATTCACCTAATTGACAAGACTAACTGCCCGGTTTGGCCATCTACTGCCATCTAGTGCAGTGATTTGTGATTACCAGCTTCATAAAGTGAACTACCGAACCTCTTCCATGTAATAGCTGCAAGATGATTACTTTGATTCTGGTTTGCAATAACTGTGAGACTCGCGGCTGCTTTTTCATCCCCATGAAATGACTGTTCTTCAATTCTCTTCCCCAAAGGAGTAGCTCTATTTCCCACAAGCCTGACGCACAAACACTGTGGTGTTTTGTTACAACCTGAAGAGCACCGCGTTGTATGAAAGCTGGATGTATCTTTTCATTGGTATCTGAGTAAGTAAGTGTGATTTGGTGCACATACAGAATATAATCTGCACATATTTTATATCAGCAGCAGCTAATTTAGATTACAAATTAAATATATTTCCACAATCTAGGCAAGTTTGATCTGTGAAACCTATGACAGCAATAAATCCTTTACATAATATTCAAAGATTAAGTCCAGCTCATGTTGATTCTACATACACTAAGTGATGCCTCTTGACCTGCAGTCTAAGTCATTGGTCCTTCATTAATTTAAGGAGGCTACAGGTCTTTTGTAGAGCCACCACAACAAACCTTAATAAGGAGCAGAGAGTCCTCTTTGAACAGATTTGTTGTCGGTGTTAGAGGCTGAAGCTAATACAGTTGGGACTGGCCTCGCCCTCGCCTGCACCTAAACTGATCCTTTCATGTCCAGACCGGCTGGTCTATTTGATGATAGCTCACTGTGATGGCAAAAGCAAACTCCCCCGACCCACAAATTAGGAAGTGATAAATTCATCCATCACCGTTGCCGGGGTGACCGTATCCAAATACGTGCTGTAGCCTGGCAACAGTGCCCAAACAAAAGGCTCGCTGCTAGCGGGCTGATTTGCCTGGCTGGGTTCAACATGAGCCGACCCGGCAGCTGCCTTGAAAAAGTGGTCAAGCAAAATGGAGACCCAGGAGGTCATCTCTCTGTGTTTACCAATGCCCACACCGAAGCATGGAGTCCTGAAACAAGGCTATTGTCTGCCTTCAAGAAAGACACTCACGCCAGGAAGGCGTACCTGGCAGGCAGAGGTGAGTCTGCTCATATGAGTTAATTTATGACGGCTCCTTTTTTAGAGAACATCTCTAGAGTTTCAACCCTTAAATAGGAGAAGATGGATGCATATTGAGTTTCAGTTAATTATGACGACGTTATCTGTTGTTGGACTGGACTTCTCAGAAATATCATAATGTTGTGTAGTCATTTGATTTGAGGAGCCTCAGAGAATACCTGTCTTTCTGTACGACTGCAAACTAGCTGGCTTTCCTGGTACAAGAGCAGAGAGGAAAAGAGCAAAAGGCTGTGTGGCTCCCTCAACTTTAAATCAGACCGTAACGCTTGAACAGTTGACATCGGTTAGTCCATTTACATTGAATTATTAAATTGAATTACTGACTCAATCTGGGGGTTCATAAACACTACTGCTAAATATTTTAACCTTAAAAAATCAGGGCAGCTGGGGGCTCTGAGTGGACCCGAGTGCTCTTGAAATATTACCTGCAGGCAAACTCAATCCTAAAATCACTCTTCTTTACACTTTATTATCTTCTTAGTCTTTCATTAATGCTTCAATGTTCACAACCTTTATCGAGACATACAATGCAATAAACTAAGACAATAACTTGTTAAACATATTGTCAGTAGAGTATATGTACTTAAAGACACACATTGGTTTAAACTTTTTACTTGATTGTTGCCACTTGTTTGTTTCTAGATGACATGATAACTACAAATCACACAATGAAATTGAAATGCACATATTTAAGAAATAGTGTGTTACTTCAATTTGCAGGTGGACTTTGTGAGTCTCATTCCCAGTTTTCTCTTGTTGCGACCTTTCTTTTCCTTAGTGAATTTTCAGTGTTTTGTTGGATGAAAAAACATTATGCAATAACTGTCTTTCGCAGAGTATTACAGCGAGGAAGGGAAGACCTTTGAACTGCGTCTTGTTAGGAAAATAAAGCAACAGCTAAGCGCTGATCCCACTACTCGTCCGGAGTATCCATCCTCTCTTGGTCTGACCGAATTCACCAGGCGAGCCACAGAGGTTGCTTTGGGGAAGAGCTGTCCGGCTTTAGTGGAGGACCGGGTAATCCCAGCTGTACATGAGCATTGTTACTGATTGTAGCTTAAGTACATATTTACACCTCAGTTTGCACAGCAACAAACACGTAGAGATGAAGCAGTAGCCTGTACCTAAACCATCCAATCAATCCGCACTGTGCAGAGGAATCTGTAATCATACCATCATGGATTTATGTCAAGCTTCATCCTCAGAATAAATCAATACAAGATTAGTACTCGCATGTTTCGCATCATATTAATAACTTAACTCTTAGTGTTTCCTGACTTTTGTTGCAGGTGTTAGGTGTCCAGACTCCTGGTTTTACCGCTGCTGTGCGTCTTGGGGCTGAACTCTTGAGACACTGGTATGATGTCCGTGCCGTTTGGTGCGGGCCGGTCTACCTCTCTTCCCCTTGTGATGGTACGTAAAACCTCCCTTCCTCTTCACAGCATTTAAGGATGCAACAACAACGTGTGTTGGCTTAAAAATGCTTACTTGTTTACTTGCTTTCCGTTTATTTTCTCGTGCACTGATTCGCTTAAGCTGAACAGCCAATCGGAGTGATTTATCTTACTGACGAGCTCCGCCGCCAATTCAACATGCTGAATCGGCCAAAAAGCCTCCGACACGGGCAGACTAGAGCCGACTAGGGCAATAGACGTTCACAGACGGAACAAAACTGTCAGGGCCGTAACATGATATCATAAACAATACTAGAAGTTTACTCATATGAATGCCACAAATGAATGACTAGATAACAATGGACAGAAGCTGTATCCATAGCAACATAAATTACTATGACATAAGTAAAAATGGGTAAAAATACTTTGTACTGACATTACAAATGCAGCTCAGGCTAGAGGTTAAGAGGTTGGATAATTCAATTATTTTCAAAAGGAATTAATCATAACATTAAAAAAATGTAATCACTTTATACTGTAATTACACCTTGGAGCTTAAAGCAGCATTGATTATGCGGAGTTTGTACTGCTTTAGGTATCTGATATAATGTTTTGTCTTGATCCTCCCTGCAGACTCTTTGGCTGGTATCTTCCAGGCAGCAGGGATCACAGATATCCGCGAGTATTTTTACTGGGATGACAAGCAGCGGGGCGTTTGTTTGGAGAAGCTTCTGGAGGATTTGGAGAAGGCTCCGGAGCAAAGTGTTGTTGTTCTGTCGGTGTCTGCCCACTATCCAACCGGAGCAGACCTCTCTCAGAATCAATGGGCTGCGATTACAAAACTCATCATGGTAACTGACGTGTACATTTATGTTCTTTAACAGAAGCTAAAATTATCTGACAAGTAGCTCCTCACTCCTACTTAGATCATCATTTGCTGTCTCGTCACTCTTTCAACAGAGGCGTAGGCTTTTCCCTTTCCTCTTGCTGCCTCCTCAGGCTCTCTGCTATGGAGATTTAGAGCGGGGTGCCTGGCCTGTTCAGTATTGTGCATCGCAGGGGATGGAGCTCCTCTGCGCTCAGTCGTTCTCCCACTGCTTTGGACTATATGGTGAGAAAGTGATGTTAAAAATATCACTCAAATCAATGATATATGGGTGTTACACCTATGGCCATGGGCCAAAAAAGAGCCCATGCTGTAATCTGTGATGTTAGATCAGTATAGCCCGGAGCTATTCTGCTGTTAAAGAAAATACAGAAAGTCAATTGAACTAATTGTCTTTTTTTGTGCAGCCAGATAGTGTTAAGCTCACATACAACAGACAAGAGCAACTATGTATTCATGTTTGTCTCACCTATTGTACACCAGAAAATGCATGCTCATATCTACAGTACGGAGTCACAGTCACGCTTTCTGTTGCCTTTAAGTTTTGAGCTTTCATCAGATAACTCATTGCAACGTATCCTCATACAACGGTTCATATGATATCTTACAAAAAGTTATTCCTCATTTTTCGTGCGTTTTCCTTTGAATGTCCAGCAACACATGTCAATTTCCGCTCATTACATGAATATATTCATCCATTCATCCATTTTCTTGGTGATTCCCATCCTTACGAATTAGAGTGTATTACTTTTGGTAGGTAGAGCTACGAACGGTGAGAACAGCTCACTGTGAGGCAGATTTTTATATTTATTAATATATTTTTCAAAAGATTATTTTTTGGGCTTTTTGTACCTTTATTTGATAGTGGAGAGACAGGAAATGTGAGGAAAGAGAGTAGGGTACTGACCAGGAATCGAATCAGGGAGTCGCTGCTAAGGGAGTCACTAACATTGTGAGGCAGATCAGCTGGTTTCTGTATGACCTGGTGAATATTCACTCGCCCAGGGCCAGATCTGAGTGCTGTATCTTATTTTCTCATTCAAACGTGTTCCTCTTCAACTTCAATAACAGAAACATAGGAAAGGGAGTGTAACATGAAAACACTATTGCTGAAACACAGTGTTTCTTCACATCAGACTCATCTTCTCCTTCCCTTCACAAGGTGAGGCTGTCGGACACCTCCTGTGCGTCTTGAAGCACAACTCCCTCATCTTATCGGTGCAGTCTCAAGCTGACAAAATAGTCAGGTCGCTGTGGGCCCAGCCATCCGTAGGAGGAGCACATGTTATTGCCACATTGCTCAGTAACCCAGCCCATCTTGTTGAATGGTGAGTCACACTCCCTTTGAATGAATAATCTAGTATTTGAAGAATGTGGCTTGGGCGGCCACATTGCTGCTGTATCAGTAGATGTCCAAAGTGATGGCTGGAACGGTTTCAGACATTCCTACAGGCATGCAATGCTTCAAAAAGCATTTAAAGCTACTAGTGACAAAATCCATTAATTTACAGAATGCACCTTTTGCTCACTAGATCTTAGCCGATATTGAATTAAACTTCAGATATTATTTTCAAGAAGCTGACCGCTTTTTCTGTTTCCCAGGAAAGAAGAAGTAAAGCGCATTGTGGAGAGATGTATGCAGATCAGAGAGATTTTGAGAGAAAGGCTGAGGCTTTTGGGAACTCCAGGTTGCTGGGACCACCTGACTCAACAAGGTGGACTCTACTGTTTTACAGGCCTGAATGGTGAGTAGCAGACTGAAACAGTTTCTGTCATGTTGGGCTTTTGTCCATATAATATAATATGCAGTTAGTGCACTTTATACATAGTTATAAAATATGTTTGGCTTACTTTATGCCTGTACAATTACAGCTCAATTACATGCACGCCTGTATTACCGTTTGCATGCTAGTTTTTGTTAGGAAGTTAAACAGGTCATAATTCCCTCTCTATTATCTATTTCATATTGCTGTGAAAAAAAATCTCTTTCAAACAACTGGATTAATTCTAGTTTCTAGGCAAAAACTATATTTTGCAAGATTACATTTGAACACATCACGATAATGTCAGATGTTACATTCAACAAATACTATTTTTAACTGAATAGAGCCTGCATCACAATGTAAATCAATAGCACCTCCCATGTTGTAATCAGCAGGATGAGAGCTAGTTAACGTTGGCTGTTAGCAGCTGGTAAGCAGCACAGTCCTGCACGGAGATAACCGCTAACGTTAACTAGCTCTCGTCCTGCAGATTTCAACGCGGATTTGTTGTTCACAATGTAGCATTATCAGGGGAAAAAATAGGAGGCATCGATTGTGAATTTACTGTGTCCCAAACACATTTTCTATCGCCCAGGGCTGTCAGTCTCGAGTCCTGATGGTACCTGCAGTACCGTGACATTTTAAAAAGGTTGGCATCAACTTGGTACCGTATCCGTTCTCGTGACATCCCTAATTAACATTGATTGCCTTCTTTTTTTTACATTAAAACAACAACAATAAAGCCCATGATATCATACTGGAAATACAGATGTGCTTTCACAGTATTTCTTGTGTTTTTTTTTGTATATTTAAGGTGAGCAAGTAGAATTTCTGTCTAAGAGGAGACACGTGTACCTGCTCCCCAGTGGCTGTCTAAACGTGAGTGCAATCAACGGTCGGAACTTGGACTACATTGCCGAGTCCATCCATCTGTCTCTGACCACTTCACTCTGACCATGTGGCTTTTGATCAAGCACCGAATTCAGTGTCAGTGTTCAGCCCGACTGAAACTCTCATTTAGATCGAACCTTTCATGTGTCACATTGAAATGCTCAGTTCCAAAGTGACTGCAATTACTCATTGTAGGCCCTGCTATTGCAAAGAGAATGCTGGTAAACATACAGGAAATTGTAGAGCAAAATAGGATTGCTTATTGAATTGCCGTGGACTTTTCATGACAGAGGTACAATTATTAGTAATTGTAACAGAGACCAGGCTGTGGTGTCCCTTCAGGTGAGAAGACAGGAGTATAGGATGTGGTCATGGTGTCCAGTGTGTGGTGTATAGGCTACAGTAGCCATAGGTAAAACAATATGACTGATCTTTTTGTTTAAATGTTGTTATTTTAGCTGCTATTGTCTGTAGTAAATACTTGCAGTCGCTCAAAAACGTACAGGGTTAAATGTATATTCATGTATTCACACTTTTGATTTTGTTTTGAAGAAAATATCTATGGCGTTGCCACTAGGTCATTTTGTCAGGGCTTAACCCCATAGACTATCTGAAGATGTATGTCCACATATACAGTCTATGCTTAACCCTGAATGTTTGGAGTATAGGCAGGAAAATAATGTTCAATGTTAGCCAATGTGAAGCTCATTGTGAATGTCAAACAGTTTATAATTAATCTGGAGAGTAAACAAATGTTTTTCAGTTAATCAAGACAAGTACTTTGCATGTGAATAGAGTGCCAGAGTGCATAAAAAAACATAAAAAATAAGAGCTTGTTTATCAAAAAAATCCATCAATCATCTGTTGAGTATTAAACATCTACATGTATTGAAATAAATAAATATGTAAGTAAGTAAAATATGTGCTACTGTGTGTTACTTTATCTTTTATACATAATTATGAGAGGGGTGCATTTCTTTCACTTTTGGCTTCACTACATCTTTGTTTGCTGCTATATTAATGCTCTGAATGTTGTATAGAGAATTAGGGATGCACCGTTACCGGTACCGGATTGGATATCGGGTCAATACTGACTCAGATAGCTGGATCGGATATCGGTGACAATGGAGCCGATCTATTCAATTCAAGTTTATGTTTATATACTATATACATTATATACTGAAATTTGAATTCCTGTTTAAGTTTTGACCAATATGTTGCTGCATTAAAAAGGTTTACACCTAAATTGCAATTCCTGTTGAGTGTGAAGATTGTTTTGTCAAGTTGCTGGTGTACAATTTATTATTTTAATAATAAATAAAAATTAACTAAACTTATATCTATCATACTCGGTATCGGCCGATACCCAAAGGCCAGCTATCGCTATCGGTATCAGGACTGAAAAAGTCAGATCGGTGCATCCCTATAGAGAATCATTAACAAACATTGCAACTGGAAATAGAAAGAGGCACAATTGGCATGTTTATGTTGTCAAGTTTGAAAAGGTGATATGTTAATGTCATGTATTGGTGTGAGTCATCTTCTATTAAACAGAGGTCAGTGAGTTGTTCTAGTTTGAATCTTGTAAAATCAAAGAAGGTATAGTAGCTTTGTGTGGCTATATGCTGTACTTTGTCAGGGACAACATGATCTGTGGATGATGTCCAGACTTCACTCAACAGCACCATCTAATATAAAGTGAATCAAGCTTAGTGCCCAAGGGAAACATTCAGAGGGATAGGCCAAACAGCATATATTGCTTACTGCATTCGAAGCAAAAGGATGCTTTTTGAATTCCTTTCAGTTTGCTGTGAACAACATCAATCAGAAAAATAAATCTCAAATATACTGAAACACATGCTGCGTACACAACAGATCTCCGCTGCCTTTATATTTCAACTGGGTTTGCTGAGTAAACAACCTTGACGTCAACATTGTCGCAAACATTAAAAGCTTCTTGTGTAAATAAATAGCACATTTCCATACACAAGCTTGATGCATGTCAGTTCCTGATTCTTTTCAAATATCCCAGGTTAGTATGATGCCTCGTATTACAAATTTCTTCTCATCAACCAGGTTCATGTCTCATGTCTCTCAGTGAAGGACGGCACTATTAATAACTACCATCACATCTGATATCTGATTTTTCAAACATAATATTTGTGATGCTGCAGGTTTAAGAGGTTGAGTGCTTACCACAGAGCAACCCTTCTTCTGAAAAGAGCTGTATTTGTATTGGATTACTTGAGGTTTCTCCTGCCGAATTATGTTTTTAGTAACATTTCCTTTTAACTAAGAAACATTTTCAACTGATGTGAATGTGTTATACGGCAAATGACAGCTCCTCTGGAAACATTAATGAATAATTCTCTCCTCTATCATGCACGTCTGTGTGGAAACATACTTTTTTGGAAAACATGCGGCTTTTATCTAACTAACTTTATAGCCTCTTTTCATTTGTGAGGTATGACACTATTGTCACTGGATGCTGTTTAGTTCTGATAAACAAGGTTGCGACACGGTATTTAATGGAGGCAGTGCGCTCGCTCTTTTCATTTCAGTGACCCGGGGTGAACAACGAGAACAATCAACATCCACCATCATACAGAGTCGGAGCCATTAGACACTGTTTGGAGCCCTTTGATTTGCATCTGAGCGTGCTTACATGTGACAGTGTTGCACATACACTCGCAGGTTTTAAGTTTGGGATAAGTTGTTTATATGCACCTTAATATTCCACGTACAGTTATCCTTGCATACAAATAATAAAGGGGATTGCCTAAATACAGATATTACCATGGAAACGGAGCTGACCCGGTCTGCAAAAATCAAAAGTAAATGGGAGAAAGGTGTTGCTTGCCTTCCAGTTAATATCAGCATTACCCAGAAATCATATTCACATGTATGACAAACGAGACTGGACCACTACTGAATTTAATACCTGAGTTTCCTAAAAATACATATTTTAAAAAAGCAAAATGTCAAACACTAGTTAGACACCGTTACCCAAGATTTGATCATGACATTATTTGGTAACACCACACAACTAAGCATGGCTGTAGATTATTTTCTTACTATAATTTTTTTCTGAAAAACAAACTGTCCTTGTCATATTAAGAGAAAGTAACACAATCGGTGTTCTCTGTCTCGGTCATCTCCTCCTCGGCACACGCATCCAAGCAGGGACGTTGGAGTAATCACATGCCAGATAGCAGTCTAAATGATTACAAAAAACAGTTAACTTTGTCATGTGTGAGCATATCCCTAGATTGTCACAGCAAGTAGGCAATCGAAGCCGTAAATTAAGGGCACATGGGTACCACTGAGTGGACCCAGAGCAGCCTTTCATTAGCACAGGAATGATTTCAGGCGTTCGTCTGCTGGCCTAGTCCTCGAGTGCACTTAGACTCAGAAGAGGATGTGCTGATTGACAGTGATCAATGATTAGCCATGAATCATACTGAGCAAACAAACGTTATTGACTTCAAACAAAAACAGCCTATAATACTAAATCTATTTACTGTCAATTTATTCCCTGGAAACATAACCATTCATTTCAAGTGGAGCAATAATGATAGGAATTACCTGAACCGTATCATCCTTTGTAATAATAGTAATTATGAATAGTCATTTGACTAAACTGTGAAATGCTTGACAGGACATGCTTTGACAAAAGAGCCTCTTCTAATTCAGGGATGCATGAAATCTTTTATCTCTGAGACCTGCGGGATCGCATTACTGTCTTTGAGAGGCTGTAGCGGGCTCAGTTTTTAAGCGTGAAGAAGTGAAGATATTGGTATCATATTAAACTAGAGGACTAAAGGCTTCCAGTGGTACCAACCATGTCGTGATAGCTTGTCGGGAAGAAGGCGAAATAACGCTCCACAGGCTAAATTTTGGTGAGGAAAAACTGGCATGGCCATTTTCAAAGGGGTCCCTTGACCTCTGACCTCAACATATGTGAATGAAAATGGGTTCTATGGGTACCCACGAGTCTCCCCTTTGTAGACATGCCCACTTTATGATAATCACATGCAGTTTTGGACAGAAGAAAATGCCGATTTAATAATAGTATAAATGTGTTGTTTTCATAAATTCTAAAATGATGTTTGAATATTTCTGCATACTGGGGTCCATAAATGGTCTTGGAATTACAGAGACTGGGTATCACTGTAAAGATGAGACTCTTGTGGATCCAATGAGCCCAATTGTATTCATGTGTGATGTATTCATGTGTGATAATATTAGTCCCCAAAGTAGCCATTTCATATAGAGACCTTTTTTTGAAACTTGACCTCACTGTATAAAATGACCTGTGGTGACTTCTAGGATAATCACAGCCTCATGAAACTTTACAGCCACAAACTAGAGACCTAGAGCATTCAGAGGATGGATGGCTTTTCCTAGGTACAACAATAAGTGGGTTTCTGAGCAGTTTCCAGAACAGAAGTGCTCTCCATCCAATCACCGAAAAAGCAATTCTTGCAGAAATCTCCAGATGTCAAAAGGTTTTGATACCAAATCACAGCATGGCTTTTTCTATGGTGTTCCTCAAGGTCTTGGTGTCTTAATGTGGTATTTTAGAGGGATTATTGATCATTTTTTATGAATTTTTGAGTGGTCAAAAATGGTTACATTTTACACCTAATCTGTGTAACAAATGATATCAACCCACAAAATTGCTGCCACAACTTATGAGACAAAAGTGAGTACGGGAATGGCAATCATCTACTTCTATAGCCTTTATACAGAAGCCTTTATACACACAACACAAGAGCTACAGAGCTGAACAACAACCCACGTTAGCTTTAAAGCCTCCTTTAGCGCTGACATTATCTTTGACTCCAAAAAGGTATGACTAAATGTGATTTCAGTTGGACTTGTTGTGACTATGACATGTTTAATCAAACACATTCTGTCTGAGGCGGATGGTATGTCATCAGTTTTACAGGATCCTTTTCAAAAAGCATTGGACAAATCAAAAACTCTACCTGATGATGTCACTAGATGAAACTTTAGGGGACTTTTTTCATAGTCCTGTAGGGACCATGATTGTCAAATTTCATGGCAATCCATCCAATAGTTGTGGAGACATTTCACTCAAAAAAAATGGATTGACTTTAAATGACATGACTATGGGAGCCATGTCAGACTTAGAGACTATACCACAAGATAGATTCACATACATGTTTATCCCCCATCAATAGTTAGTTGTCCACAGGCTGTGAAGGTTGAGTTATTCAACTCCAATGTAAAGCTGTCTGCAGGTAGAAGCACATCATGGTGACTCATCAGATCATCCTCCTCTTTACTGCTCAGGGTTTGAAGTTTTGTTTTCCTCACACTGTGTGTTTGGCCTTGGCCAGCTCTTTCTGAATGCCAGGAACACTGTCTGAGAAGCTCACGACATACTTTGGTAGATATTAATGCTACAGTGTTGCTGTGCAAATGAGAAGCTATTCAGTCAAGTGTCTGTCATTAAACAGGAGAGTCGTTTGATAGTGACCAAATCTCCACAAAATCATAAAGCCAATCTGAAGTACTGCAGGCTACAGTAGTTTTGAAGTTTGTACTGTTACTTTAAAGAATTTTTACTCAAGTAAAAGCTAAGTGTAAAAATGTTACCAGCTTTTGGACTTATGCCCTTAAGAATGGCTGAAAAGAGACAAATATTTATTGAATATATTGCTAGTAGCTGGTAAAAAGGCTCTTACAAGGAAGTGGTTATCACAGGAGAGCCCAACTTTAAATGCATGGATGGACATTACAGTGGATATTTACAAAATGGAAAGGATAACAGCATATGTCAACCATAAATTGGAACTATTTGTGTCATGCTGGGAAAACTAGGTAAACTATTCAACACCCCACAGGCCAGATTTTATGTTTTGCAAATCTATGAATGTATGGTAATGAAAAGATCACCCCCTATTTGTTCATCGTTTTCCTTCTTTTGTATTTCTATGTTAAATAAATCTTAAAATACGGCACTTTAGACAGACATAGATGGGTGATGTATGTAAACAGGGTCTGTAACTCATTGCATGAAAGTATCGTTATTGCAAGTGTCAATACTATAAAAAAAAACAATTAAAAAGAAACTATAACTAAAAAAAATGTACTTAAGTAAAAGTAAAAAGTTGGTGGGTGATATATGATACTACTGTTAAATTAAAGAACATCTTTAGGCTATAGTTGTCAACTTATAGACTACACAAGTGGAATAACATCAGCATCAAGACCCCTTATGTTCAAACCAACAGACAGGCACTCTGCAGTCTGTGCATACAACAGATCATCAATTATAAATATACAACTGCCTGCCTCAGTGTAGCTTCAAAAGACTCAAACAGGAAAGAGTCAAAACTCAGACAATTACACAAAAATGATCTACAATTAAAAAAAAACAAGCTTTGATCACAAAGACACCTGAAACTTCTTTTAGAGTCAACAGTAGAATAAAACATCACCAAAGCAGAAAACATGACATGTAAAGAATATAAACTGCACATAAAGGAGGACGGTCTGCAGGACAGATAATAATGCACTATATTAATTTTTAACAGTCTCTTCTGCACTATATTCACTTTTTTTAATAGTTCTATATCATAGCTGTTACCCTGCACTATATTCAGTTTTAACAGTTTTCTTCATCTCCTAGTATTTTTATATCTGGTATATTTTTTTGTACTTTGCACTGCTAACTTTTTTACTGCCTTTTTACTAACATGTTTTGCACTATGGAACTGTGATGCTGGAAACTTGGATTTCCCTCCTTCTTTCTATCTATCTATCAATCCATCCATCCATCCATCCATCCATCCTTCTTTCTGTCTGTCTGTCTGTCCGTCTGTCTATCTATCTATCTATCTATCTATCTATCTATCTATCCATCCATCCATCCATCATTCCGTCTATCTATCTATCTATCTATCTATCTATCTATCTTTCTATCTATCTATCTTTCTATTTATCTATCTATCTTTCTATCTATCTATCTATCTTTCTATTTATCTATCTATCTTTCTATTTATCTATCTATCTTTCTATCTATCTATCTATCTTTCTATCATCTATCTTTATATGTATCTATCTATCTATCTATCTATCTTTATATTTATCTATCTATCTTTCTATCTATCTATCTTTCTATCTATCTATCTATCTATCTATCTATCTTTCTATCTATCTTTATCTTTATATTTATCTATCTATCTTTCTATCTTTCTATCTATCTTTCTATCTTTCTATCTGTCTATCCATCTGTCTATGTGGCTGAAGCCACAAAAACAGACGTTACAGCAAAGGAGAGACTGCGCCTGCGCACAAGCAACTACGTCGCTAGGCAACAAAGTGATGAAGGTCCTCACCTGTAGAGTCCAGCAGTGTGTTTGGTGTACTAATTGAACAGTTTCATATCTATGGGCGTACTCACCTGTCTGAAGGGCACCCTGCGAGTCTTGAGCACTAGTACGAAGTCCTCCTCACGTCTGCCGCTCCAGGTTCAACTTCTCTTCGTTCTCAAAGCAGAATATATAACCAGTCCACTCGGTTATTAAGATAAATACAATATTTTAACCATGCTATGTACCATAATGATAATTATAACGACACCTGCTGCTTAATTTGGTTTTGCCTGAAGTATCCCCGGCCTTGATGTGAACTCGGCGTTACCATGGTGATAACGTTGCTATGTTACCCACAATGCCATTCGAGTGCACCACATACTACATAATACTTTTTTTTATTATTATTATTTATATATATATACTTTATTTTTTTCGAGGTTGTTTTCATATATGCAATTTACAGTTCGTAATTACAATAGTTTATAAACCAATTTTTTTAAGTAGTTGAGCTTATAGACAAACTCATCTTCAACATTCAAAATTGAAATAAAATTAAAAAAAAATAATAATAATAATAATAAAGAATAGAATTTAAAAAAAACAAAAACACAAAAAAAACAATAATAATACAAAAAGTTGACAAATAGCCATATTTATTTCTAAAATGTAGTACAACATGACTGTTATAAACATTAAAGAGTAAAAAACCCTGATTATAGCTTATTATGATAGCTCATGCAGCTTTTTCCATAGTCAACTCTTTATTTATAATTTTATACTTTATTTTTTCCCTTTTTTCAAGGTTGTTTTCATATATGCAATTTACTGTTCGTAATTACAATAGTTTATAAACCAATTTAGCCAAAGTAGTTGAGCTTATAGACGAACTCATTAAGTACATAGAGAAAACAACTTCAACATTCAAAATTAAAATAAAATTAAGAAAAGAAATAATAATAATAATAATAATAATTATCACAATAATAATAATAATAATAAAAAGAAAGAATATAATTTTTTTTTAAAAACTCAAAAAAAATAATAATACAAAAATAAGGCAAGGCAAGGCAGCTTTATTTGTATAGCACATTTCAGCAACAGGGCAATTCAAAGTGCTTTACATAAACATTCAAGAAAATTGCGACAAAGTGCAAAAGAACATTAAGACATAATTAAAACAGTTATAAAAACATAAAACATTAAACATCTAAACAAGATTAGAAAATAATAAGCTAAAAATAAAAGCTAGGATAGAAGCTAAGAGAGTAATAATAATAAATTAAATAAACAAATAAGTTAATAGAAAATGAAAGGGGGGGAGGGGGTGCAAATATATAGTAATATCATTTACATGGGCACACATATGCTTCCTCCTTCACGTCACGTCACCTCCAAGCATATGTACTGTATATGTGCATGCGTGTTAACCCATGTAGCTATATTTTTCCTTCTGTTAGACTCCATCTCTTCTCAAAAACATCCTCCATATTCTTTATTTTGTGAGTTCCCTTTTCCATAACTTTTACTTCTTGAATTACACTTTTCCTTTTTATAAAATCTGGGGGTTTAGTTTTTTTTCCACCCTTTTATTATTTGTTTCAGTGCTGTGATTCTGAGCCCCACACACTTAAGCTCAGTCCTTACCGCAGAGAATCCCCTCTCTCTTTCCCATGTTCATAACTCACACTGTCACTATCTAATAAACGTGAAAAGACAAAAAATAAATAACATGAAAAAGTACAATACTTGTGATAAATACTACATAAGTAAAAGTAAACTTACTGATTTTGAAGAATACTCAAAAAAGTATAAGTAGCTGCTGTTGTCTTCTCAAAATGACACAGCTGCTGGTCATAAACAAAGAACAATATCAAATGTTGCTGTAAACTTAAATGCAGTGTTGAAAAGTAACTAAATAAATATATATTTGTAGAGCACTTTTTCAAGGAAATTCATATCATAGACAGCAGAATACAATGAAACATAAATAATGAAATAAAACACAATAGAATGGGAAAATAAAGAAACAAGCATATACATATTCATACAATTACATATGCACATACATACACATCAGCACACAAGCATACAAAAGACTAAAATTCAGCTGATTGGAAAAGCCATTCTATAAAAGTGAGTTTTTTACTCCACTACATTTATCTAATAACTTTAGTTACTAGTTTCTTTGCAGATTCAGGTTATTAATACAAAATATTCAACATATAAATCATGATGTATTATTATAGTATGTAATATTCTTGCACATGTTGAATTTTGCACAACTACATTTGCACATTTACTACCTCAATTATTTTTGAATTAAAGAACATAACATTGCAATTTGCACACTTGCTAATGTATATAGTATGTTATTGCACACTTGCTAATGTATATAGTGGGTTATTCTATGTTTGTAATTTAGATTTATTTTATGCTAGATGTAGTAGTTGAGTATATTTATAGTTTATTACAATATTCTTTACATTTTTTATTCTAAGGATATATTTCTTTAGTGTTGACATGTACATTGTATGTACTGTTCCTGTGCATTGCTTGGATAACCTGCTACCGTAACACAATGATTTCCCAATTTGGGATCAATAAAGTACATCTATCCATCTATCTATCTATCTATCTATAGATAGCTATTCAAAAGCTACTCATCAGTATATAAAGTAATTAAAATCAACTCCACCTTTACCAGCTGCAACATTAAAGCATAAGTAATTATAATCCATACATAGGCCTATTCTAAAATGGAACATTCTACATTTTACTTTTGGTAATTTGAGTATATTTTGATGCTAATACTTTTGCAGTAAAATTCTGAATACAGGACAAAATATTTCTACACTGTACAGTAATAGGCTATTGCTTAGATCTGAGCATTTCTTTCAACACTGCTTAAATGTGAGGCAAAAAAACCTTTTCCTCAGCAACAGTCTGCATGTCTTAGAGAAATTAGGCCGATAATGTCAAACAGAACGACTGCAGCTGCACAGCATTTATGGTCGTACATGTATGAGCTTGAGAACATGCAATACAAAGCCCTGAAATCTGGAAACACTTTACTCAGCAAGGCAGAAAACCACAATGATCCATGTGAAGTGTGCCACTGTAAGATATTTTTGTCACAATTGCATGAATCAATGAATTGTTCACCTACCGTAAAATGGCTGCAAACGAATACAAGTTGTTCGATATCGTCTTGAAGGGTTCACCCCTGGACAAACCCAAGAGATGTTAGACAGATGTCAGAGCCTCCAGCTGGAGCAAACAGAAATGCTACCTCAGCTTTTGTCTCACCACCTTACATGTAAGTGTCTGCTATTGACTCAACATTATTTGACAAAAAGACGATTCTGCTACATCGAAGCTCGCCTTCTAAAATCCTAAGAGAGCATGAATAGTCCTTTTTTCAACAATAATAGAGTATGTCTGCCAGCAGATTTCTCCTGTAGTCATATTCCCTAATTACTTCTTTTTTGCTTTAGAAGAAATCCTTGTTCTGACACTGATATCAACTTTCTAAAATAGGTCCTTAGTTTGGAGGGATAGGAGATGAATAGTCTGGTTCTTTCCCAATTAAATGAACCAATCATTTTGAGTCTGTCTTGAAAGAAGCACATTTTAGTCAGAAAGTTGTTTGTGCACTATAATGTATTTGTGGTTGTTATGTTGCATTCTCTGTTGTTCTGTGCTCTGACTTCTTACAATAACCTCCAGAATAAGTCCTCTGCCTTAACTAGACCCTGCTGACAGGGGACCGAGCTATACGATTGGCTGCATGCCGGAGGAAGAGTGGGGAGAGTTAACATCTATTGATCACAACACAACTCTTGCAGCTTTAAATGAACACGGAAAAGCCACAGACACACTGAATACAACTTCCACTGTGAACATCACATCAGGATCTCATTCAGCAGGCCTGGTCATCTGATCTGGCTCCACACCAGCAGGCTATCAATTCAGAAGTAATCCACTAATGCCAGCATAGAGCCATGATTGCTTTGTCTCCGCCCTGACTTGTTTAGGAGAAACCGAGAGTGCACAAATGAAACGCCATGAGCTCCACCAGCTCTGATTGTCCTCCTCACAAAGCTGGCCTCTCAACCTTCAGACATCACATCACGTCACCTCCTTATCAGTCTGCCCCTCGGCCCCTTTTACAAATATTTGTGACTGGTGAAGGATGGCAGTTCAAACATTAGAGCCGCTGTGGCAGTGACCTCAGACAGCAGGGTGACCTTTTGGGCATGCATAAAAGGGTGCTTGTCACCATAGCAACCCAGCACTTATCATCACTGATATTAGTATCTGTATTTCTCAGTTTGAAAAACTAACTATTGTGTATTATTTTATAGCAGTCCCTATAGTGAGGGATATATGGTGAGCCCACAAATGCTGAAAACTGTCGCTTCTATTGAGCCATAGCTTCTGTTCATGTGACTGTACTGTAAAGATCTTGGGTACTTTACTTATTCACAACTTTATGATGCATGTTTCTCCCCCATATTAGGCTTATAGGGCTTCAAAGAATGTAAAATAGAAGAATAGACATAGAACAGAGCTGCCGCTGTTTTTTTAGGTTCAATAATCCAAAAATGTGAAATGATAATGATAGTGAAATGACTGTGGAATCATTTGCTTAATATGTCACAATGCAGGATCAATAACAGGGTTTTTCTTTGGAGTAAATCACATAATGCTCCATGGGCTACAGAACTTCACGCTTTTTTTTTGAGTTATCTGAATTGCAATATATGTATAGTAATAACTTATCATGCATGAATGCAATTAGAAGAAAGTTTCTTGCTAGATTTGAAGAAACGTCAGCATGGTTTATTTGTCTAGTATTATTTGTAATTTTTACTGCAAATCAAATCAAACTCAGGTGATTTTCCGTCGATTTTACGCACGGACTTAACTATCTTCCACGGAGACACGCGTGTCAGGAGCTCGTGCAGTCCTCAGAGCTGTCAGGTATATAGGGTTAAAGGGTTAAAAGGCAGATAATAAGAGCGAGCCATCCCTGTCAGCCACCTGCTGATCACCTGGCAACGTGCTTTAAGCTTAAAACATTTGTCACACATAAGTCATTATAAGGCAGATCAATACTGACACATGAAATAAATACCAAAGGTGCAGAGTGCAGGTGGATGGATGGATGTAGCGCCGCTCAGAGACGCACGTGGGATCGAGAAGCGCGCATCTCTTGGCAGATCGAGGCGCGAGACGCACAGAGAGGCTCCGCGCGCTGGATCTCTCTCCTCCACCGATCATCTGAAAACTGAGCATCAATACACGGTAGGTGCGCTACTTTTTTTTCCCTCCATTTCCAGATGCAAAATTGGCATGATATAGACTGAATCTAGTAATTTAAAGTCAAATATTTGAGTTGAAAAAGAGAAAGATGGAGATGATGCAAACAAATGCGTCAATTCCGTATCATTGCATTTAAAATGAGTTTAGAGGGTCGGTATGTCCGATAGAGACTTCTCTAAATCTGCAGAGTTTAATCGTCTAATGGCATCGCAGTATTCCAAGGCTGCATCTTTTTTTTTTTTTTTGAGAGACTAATCAAGATGTATTTTCTAATGCCTTACACAGATGGTTGTTCAACTAAAGTATTCTGATATCATTATTTCAAAGGTATTACTTGGCAGAAAGGATGCAGTAATTCTATTTTGTAATTTTAAATTATTATTTTTTTTAAAATGTTAATGTTGTGTTAATTAATGAGGGAAATATCAGAAATAGTGTGTGGATGAAATGTTACAGGAGTAGTTATGCAAACGGCTCTATTGAATGACTGAATTCACTGTTGACAGTATATCTGATGTACAGTATTGTTGGTTAGTTCTGCTGCTGAGCATCCTGTGAGATGTCTAAGAGTGCATTTCACACTTCACAATAGACACAACATTACAATCTGCAAAGCATGATCCTTAGACCCTGAGTGGGCTGTTACAGATATGTAATAAGTAAAATCTGTTTATATACTGTGGCAATTCATTATTGTACATGGTTTTAATTAGCTTTCATTATATTTCATAGACATATAGTACCTCTTCTTTACTGGTAACTCCAAGAATTGTTATAATAGGGGGAATTACAGTAAATTTGGGACATTTTGGGGTTTATATCTAAAGCAGACATCTTTCCTCTTGGCAGACACTGTAATATGTTTTTACTCTTTTCACTGTTGTTTTTTTGTTAATTCTCACAATCATCTTTTCAATCCAACGGTAAATTCAAAATGCAACAAAGAAGTGACTTCACCAGCCCTCTGCTCACCATTTATATCAGTATTCTCTCATTTTCTCATGCAATCATGTTGCCATACCATGATCTTATTATATTTCTTTGTTGCATTGAATTGATGTGAACTGGAACCGACACCCCCTGTGCTGTGCTCTGCTACATTAACACAGTGCACATGCAGTGTATGCGAGTCCAGAGCAGGTCTGAGTCACACAGCAGCATTTGCTTTATTATTCAGTGTTTGTGTCGAAGTTCTGAAAATCTGATAGAATATCTGAGAGGCACCTGTCTCACAGGGATAAGACAACCTGCCACATGTCTACTGCAATAAACCGACTTCAAACGTAATGATAGAAAAACATCTCTGTAATAGTTTCTAAGGGAAGCTTTAATGTATTCTAACAAAAGGAAGTCAGTATACAGTGATTTTCCACTTGGAGCTATACAGGACTGAAAATGTTATCACAAAGACAAGAATTATAATTGGACAGAGGAACTAAACTGTAAAGCTTATCTGCATTCACACAGGATTATAATAAAATTACATTTTCCATTTAATTTCATTCTTTGACTGTGTCTATATACAGTAGGCTTTATGTCCACCAGTCATTCAGCATATTCTTGGCTTGGCAAGCGCTGTGCGTACTGTTGAATACATGCACTGTATTTTACCGTATTCATGATTTCACCCCTCCAGGTTGACATCAGCCTTTTGGGATGGAGGGCACAGGCAGCGGCTGGGTAGCTGAGCTCACCCCAACGTGCGTGATGCATGAGGTGACTGGGAATGACACCGGGGGTCAGGTCTTTGAGGTGGCGCTGCAGAACGGCTCCTCCAAACGCAGCCCCCAGTTCGTGGGCGTGGAGTTGCTGCAGTCCTTCAAGCTGCTCATCATCCCCTGCTACACCCTGGTGGCCCTGGTGGGCGTCTTCGGCAACTACCTGCTTCTCTATGTCATTTGCCGCACGCGCAAGATGCACAACGTCACCAACTTTTTCATCGGGAACCTGGCCTTCTCTGACATGCTGATGTGCGCCACGTGTGTCCCCTTCACGCTGGCCTACGCCTTCAACCCACGCGGCTGGGTGTTCGGCCGCTTCATGTGCTACCTGGTGTACCTCATCCAGCCTGTGACGGTGTACGTGTCCGTCTTCACTCTCACCGCCATCGGTGTGGACAGGTAAGGATGAGCCGGAGGACTGTGACAGACTCTATAAGTGAAACCCCCTGGGGAATATTTACATGCATCCTGCATTTCACTGACACAATGCATTATCAGATGAGCAAAAAGGTTTTCAGTTTGAGGCCTGTATTCAAACCTACTTAGCCACCCTGTTATAAACTACACATAAATGAAGAAATAATAGGGTACTGAATTACTCACAATGAATGTCACTATCTCGTTTTGCACAACATTGCAGTGGCAGATGCAAATGTGTAGGAAATGTAATGGATTTTTATGGCAGCTCTGAAAATACCTAACCTACTCTAGGTTAGCTACGAGTTTCTATAGGACCACATTTTCTTCCTTGAATGCTCCGAATTGTATTGGTAAACATTTCAAGGATAACAGACCACGAAGAGCCTTTCTCTCAGGAATCTGATGTTTACATTTATTATGGAGGTCAGAGCACTAGAATTCCTCAGCTTGGTTGAAAGGTGCATTATCATTAAATGTGCCAAGAGAATAGTGTTTCTTAAATGGTTCGCACTACACTCCAGATCCTCTAAACAGATATTGTGCACTAACCCTATTCTTTGAGTTTCTCCAAATGAAAATCTGTCTGGCTGAAGGACAAACAGGATGGATGATGAACCTCTTTTGACTGTTATCAGGCCATTAAATAGGCATTATCGGTTGCTCTAAGCACCCTAGATGTGGGTCATTAGGGGCGCACTGCGTTGTAAAAGCAAAAGCGAAACTTAAAAGCAACGTTCTTACACGTAAAACTGAATGCAACGTTAAATTTTGACAACACAAACAAAAAGGCTTCTTTAGGTTCAGGCAACAAAAACAGTTAGGTTTAGGAGACAAAAATACAACATACACAGGATGTGAAACCCGGTCTCATGGGTGTAAAGCCCTAACGCCATGACCTTCACCCAATATGGAGTTTCATGCTGCCTGACTTCTGCTTCTGCTCCTGTCATGATTACTACGGTCGCTGTCGTGTTCTTTTATACCTTTTTCCGGTGGTCAACCATGTGAATAGATGATAAAACCAACTATTGTATATTGGTGTAGTAGGCCCTATTCATCCACATCTATGCTTATAGCGACCGATAATGCCTATTTAATAACCTCACAACAGTCTAATCGACTGCCAATGTCTTGAGCTACTTACATCAAGCTGTGTGCCAAAAGCCCAAATCCTGATTTGTCTGTTCACCATGGATACAGTAACAGAGCTGAATTGGATTGGATTTTTGTGAAACCTTTGTGAACATAATTTTTTTTGGTTGGAATCTGTCAACTTGACGTTGATTGCTTTCAGCGGTCGTTTTTGAGGCTGGATTATCTGTGGTGCTTAACAGCTGTGCTGCCATTTGCTTGTTGATTGCTGTTGGCAAGCGATGACGTGTGAATGCTGTTCCTCTTTACTCAACTCATGTTTGGCGTGTTTCTGTAAATAACAGTTTAATTAGGTAGATCCAATCTCATCTAAATGGGAAAATTAACTGAGGCTATTGTCTTCTCTGCTTCTCTATAGATACTACGCCACAGTTCATCCTCTGAAAAAGCGCATCTCAGTCTTGGCGTGCACCTACCTTCTGTCTGGGATCTGGCTGCTGTCCTGCGGTCTGGTGGCTCCAGCTGTGGCTCACACCTACCACGTGGAGTTTAAGAACGAGGGCTTCACTATCTGCGAGGAGTTCTGGATGGGCCAGGAGAGGGAGCGGCTGGCTTACGCATACAGCACCCTCTTCATCACCTACGTCCTGCCCCTGTCGGCGCTCTGCATCTCGTACCTGTGCATCTCAGTCAAACTGCGGAACTGTGTCGTACCCGGCCACCACACCCAGAGCCAGGCGGAGGCTCAGCGCATGCGCAAACGCAAGACCTTCCGGCTGGTGAGCCTGGTGGTGGCGGCCTTCGGCGTCTGCTGGATGCCGATCAGCGTGTTCAACGTGCTGCGTGACATTGACATTGACCTGATTGATAAGCGGTACTTTCTGCTCATTCAGCTGCTCTGTCACCTGTGTGCGATGAGCTCATCCTGCTGTAATCCTTTCCTCTACGCCTGGCTGCACGACCGCTTCCGCGCTGAGCTACGCAAAATGTTCACGTGCCGCCGTCGCATCGGCATCTCCGCCAACAACTGCGCCACAGCCAGCGTGGTTTTGTGAAGTTCCTGTGTTTTAGGCTGCTGTTGGTTAGTCCTCGCTTCTTTGGACAGTAGAGTACACTCATCTCATTCTGGTAAGGTAATTCAGGTCTGGTATTCAGGCAATGTAGATAGGCAGGATTCCTAACTAGATGGTATGGTAGCCTCATCATGCGCACCATAATTGCCCATAATTCAGTAGCCCAGTGTCAAAACTGTTGCCCTGTTGCTTACCAATACGCTTAAAAAAGTACTCCATCAATTTAGCATTGCACTCCTATAACACTGTCAGACTCACGATGAACCGTTTACAAAAAAAGGATCATGATCAACGCAGCAGAACCAGAGATGTCGTCTTTTTTATTCCACGCATTCCTACATTACTCACAATGCAACTCGGCCACAAACAGTTTGGTCGGAGATTCGGGTGTGTTACTTGTAATGACTAATGTTAGCGCTAGCCTGAAGCAGAGATGAAGAGCGAGCTACAGAGGTCTAGTAAGCTTAAGATTTTTTTTCATTCACTTCAGCTCCATTCAACGCCATATTTGCGCAGCTCCCTCTGGAAACACAAAAGGCTTTGTACAACTTTTTTTAACATACGCAGTAGTACTCGCCAAGACCTGTAAGCACACTTTGACGTGTAAAATCGGTGGAGTTCCCCTTTAAGCCTGAACCACAGCAAGCAAATTGTCGACTGCCAAGAAAAGTCTCTTTTACATGAGGCCAGTTTATTGTAAAAAAAATCTATTTTTGTGTTTGGACCATGAAAAACATCTTTCTTTTTGCCATATTAAAATATTGATTTAAAGGTGCAGTGTGTGCGATCTGGCGGCATCTAGTGGTGAGGTTGCAGACTGCAACCAACTGAAGCTTCTCCCGTGTGCCAAGCGTGCAGGAGAACAATGGTGGCCAGCGCGAAAATGTGAAAATGTGAAAATGTGAAAACATGAATGTCACTGTCTTGAGCCAGTGTTTGATTTGTCTGTTCTGGGCTACTATAGAAACATGGCAGCCGGCCCCGTGAAGATGACCAGCTCATTCTAAGGTAACGAAAACATGATTCGTATTTTTAGGTGTTGAATATTATATTCCATTTCTGTCACTAAATCCCCCTAAATGTTACACACTGTTCCTTTAATGGACTTCAAGGATGAAGGATTCTACATTTTTGTTATTGTTAACAGATATCACGAAAAGACCTGAACCAACAGCACGTTAATGCGTTTCAGTACTTTCTGACTTCCCCCGTGTCTCTCAGCACCAAGTCGATTCGTTCCTATTAAGGCTCAAAACTTTACAAATGGGTCACAAATATATACTTTCATTTTTAAATAAGGCTAGATAGTTTCCTAAAACAGCGGGGTACTGTAGCTCTCAGCAAACTGAGACTTTGTCAGGGGAATATTTTCAGTGGAATTGTGTGATAGTGAATATTTATGGCAGCAGGATGGTGTATGTGGGACTGATTGGAACAGTGCCTTTGTTCATCATACGTAACAAGGGATCACGTCACTCAGTGCAACTGTGAGACTCACTGATGTGTTTATTTTGTGTTTTTTTCTTTTCATGGGTTTTGTTGCCAATAAGAAAAAATATAGAACATCACCAGACTTTTCCTATTCATAAATATACAGTTTTGTATTTCCATTTTCGTCATCAGTCCCACCTAATTAATTTTTTTTTTTAAATAGTAAGGTTTGAAAATTTGTTTAAAAAAACAAAAAAAAATGTCTTAATCAATTTTACAGCATTACATTAACACTCCCAGTTACATTGTTGTTTCAATGACCATGAAAAAAGCACAAAAGGACAGACTCTTGGCCTGAAATTCAGCTATTGTGTACAATAAAACATGCTATGTATGTTTCCATGGCAACATTTGTTTCCTACTCTTTATTATATTTATTATGTGAGAGTCACTAATTTGATTACTTAACATAAAACAAGACATCAACTGGAGTTGTTAATTATGTAGATTCATATTTCAATTACGTATGTAGGTTATATTTTCTCTCCAAATGTAATAGCAGATACAAACTATGTGGTGAAATAATTAGTGTCTTTATTTCAAATAAAACCATAATTTGCCCAGCATCACTTCCTTCAGAAGTTTTACATAGACTGTAGTATTATCGTCATGTCGTCAGACACTTGATACAACAGGCTGCGGTACATTCTGCACATTCTTTGAGCTCTCACTCCGGCACAAGAAGAGAGGTAGCCAACAACTCAACAACTGTCCATCCAGCAAATCAGACATACAAGTCATGAAAAAGGTTTGTAAAAGGCACAGGTCTGTACATTCTGGAGATTAATATTGCTTTCATTGCTGCCAAGACATGAAATAATATTGTCATATTAAAGGCATAGATGTTCATTCATTAGTGTAGTTCAAATACAAAGACAAGGCTGGTTGGTTATTACTGATACTGAGTCTATTATCATTCATCTGATGATTGGTTTTTGATTATCTCTTGGTTTTCATTTTACAAATACAACACAAACATCACAGGGATCAAAATCTCACATTATTATTATTATTCGAAGAGTTTGATTCTTGCATAATATTTTAAAATATGTGCACAGGCTACATAACCACATGAAAGAAAACACTGCTGTACCTGCTGCTGTGTAATTCAAACTATATACAATACATAGCAGCTGTTTGCTTTTATTTATTGCTGGTTTTCTAATTAACACCTCTTTGAAGCAAAGTTAGGCACAACATGTTTTTAAGGACTGAGCAACCAGCTGACATTCGCCTGTGGTGAGTTAAACGTGGGAGGAATGTTGTTAATTGCAAGCCAAAAGGATCAACAAATAAAATTAAAAAAAAATAAGACTACAGTGGTGGAGGGAAAAGTCAATGTGCCCTTGTTATATAAACAATCTTAATCGTGACTCATTAGATCATAAGTCATATGAGAGAAACATTACAGTCTCACCTCATTAAGATGATGCATGAATATTTGGAATGGTTGCTTAAGGTTATGTATCATTCATCACACAGCAATAAGTTACACAAAGCCCGGCGTAAAGAGTAAAAAAGGCCAGATAATAGTTTAAAAAAACAAAACAATAATTTTTATCCGCATCATTAGTATATTAAATAAAGCTCAACCCAAGTTTCATCATGGCATATAAATCAAAATGTCGAATGTATTTTCATGTAACAAGGTTTTTTTCAAAGCAAATCCTAGTACCTTAGTGTCAAAACATTCATTTGCTCATATGAAGATGTTTTACTTGCTTGTTATTAAGTTTACTTCAGAGACAATTTTCCAGCATTCTCAAACTAATTTGACTCTGAAACTAAGAAAGTGCATCATGCTCTAAGACCTTCATCGAGACTGTGTCTCTCAGTACACACAGTGACAACAACAGGACAAACACACACACACGCAACAAACGTAACTGAGTCCTTCAGTGGGACTCCAGCTGCCGTTACCTTACTATGGCTTAAAGTTCAGAGCTTGCAAGATGCCGGGTTGCTCGTCTATGACGCGGACCAGCAGGTTGTCGATGTACTCCTCGAGCTCGACGATCTTAGAGTCCTTGTTGGACAGGTCGGCCTGCTGCCTGACCACCAGTGTGATCAGCTCTTCCTGTGTCAGCTGAGTGAAAGGCCCACTTCCCACTGTGTCTGCCACCTGAAGGGGAACGAGGAGAAGTGAATTCAGTATAATGCGTTCTTACATACTGGTGAAAGAAAACATACTGATTGATTGAAGTACATATTAACTGTTAAGAGACCTATGAGACAATACACTGTAGACGGCCTTTTTAGACATGTATGTGTTACCCTATTTGCACTATAAATACACATATATTTCACATATTTAAAAAGGGACAGCGTGTAGGATTTGGCGATTGTGGAGTACCCCCTCCGCTCACTCCTCCCTTTCCAAGACTGTGGTAAGGTGAGCCGCCGAGTTTGAAACCACAGTAACGCTGTTTGCCTCACTCAGAGGCCATCCTTACCATGATAACACTACTTTAGGAGCAACAGAAGTCAGACGGCAGCTGGCGGTACCACGGTTTTGCACTCTGCAGCTCACGTTACCACAGTTTCACAAGCGTGTTGGAGATACGGTGGCCTTCAGGTAACATAAAAACATGAAAGTCCCTCTCTAGAACCAGTGTTTGGTTTGTCCGTTCTGGGCTACTGTAGAAACATGACAGAGCAACACGGCGGACTCCGTGAAGAGGACCCGCTCCCTATGTAGATATGAAGGGCTCATTCTAAGCTAATGAAAACACAACAGTTCTTAGTTTCAGGTGATTATACACTAATGAAAACATAGTGATGAATGTTATATTCCATCTCTGTAACAATTTGACAAAGATTCATATCACCTGGTCTGTTTACTTGGTCAAAGCTGTCAGCCACATCTTGTGACCTTCCTTAGCAGATTGAGTTTTGCTCGGCTTTTCATAACTGAGCAAAACTCCATCTGGAGTGGAAAAACAAGGCGAGTGGACCTTTTGATAAGAATTCTTTTTGTCAAACTGCTATTTCCAAGGTCAAAAATTAACCTTTGAGCTCAATATGTAACAATATTTTCGGAAATGACTGCCATAACATTTCAGACGCGAAAAAAAAAAAAAACATTCTCTTTGAAGCTGCCAGTAGTAACTGAAGTTATTGTTAATAATTAAGTTAATACTTCACTTCCAGGACCATTTCTGAGGATTAGAGGGATAGTTTGAGTGTTTTGAAGTGGGGTTGTGTGACGTACTTATCCATAGACACGCCCCCAGTTTGAAGAAACATAGAATTACCGGCATGGGAGCAAAGCAATAGGTCCTTTTCACAGCAGCCATTGACATGTAATTGCAGGGTAAACACACGTCCAAAATTAAAATTAATTATGGTCCTGCTCTATTTAGTGTCACGGCCATTCCAGTAAACCAGCATGCACAATACCAGAGCCCTGGCACACCTTAATGGACAATGACCTAATTAATAGTATTAATTACACCTGTGGTTATATTAGAATATTTTCACCACTTTATCCTGCCATCAAAACAGCCCTTTCCGACAAGTTTCACTTTGGTTCAGTGCCCCGTCGGAAATGGCTCTCTGATAGCAAGAAAAAAAGCTGAAAATATTCTAAATATAGTGTACACTTAAACGCATATTTATTTATTTTTTGGTGGCTAAAACATGTTTTGCTGCTGCCACCACCCACAGTAGTGTATCGATTTGCTCCCATGCAGGTACTCCTGGCTGTTTCTCCAAGCTTGGGGCACAACGGCCACCATCTACTGTAGGTAATACACAGTATATGGATAAGTAACTCATAAAACCCCGCTTCAAAACACCCAAACTATCCCTTTAACTCAAAAAAGGTTAACTCGTAAATGTGCGTAATATAGATTATGTTGTAGGCTGAAAAGAGAGTTTATGTAATGTTTCCCAGAATTCCTCCTGAAGGAAAATCCAATTTGCTTGCTGTGAGGGGATTTGGTTCCAGTTTGTCATTTATGTAAAAATAAGATCAGTACCTGAGTCTTTCCTTTTGTGCTCTCGCGGCCCTTTATCTCTTTCACAGCTGGGGGGCTGATGGGATATTGGTTATCTGTGTTCATGGGCTTCACAGGATGAGGCCTGTAAAGAGAGCACATACATTAATATAAAGCCTTCAAAAGGATTACTGCAAGAAAGTACAACAATACGCACCGAAAACGTCACGGAAAATAATAAAATATATATATATATAAGCAGGAGAAAATGATCAAATCATTCCACTGTGATCCAAGTGCAAAATTCAGAATCAAACTCAGAATGAGGATAGTTGCCTCAAAATCACAAGCTTTTGAATTAGTTGCACCCAAGGTAAATCCCAACACCTTATCTGCCTCCCCACACAACAGCAGCAGCAGCAGCAGCAGCAGCAGCAGCCAGATGCCACAAGCAATGTCTAGATAAACAGTCCACAAATGCATTCTTTGTAAGTAGCCTGTTCAATCTCACCTGCGTGGAGTATAGGCTAGCCCACCTCCATTGCTACTCTGAGCACTGACAACATCAGACGGTGAGACCGATACTCGCAAAGGTGACTTCCCCCCAGACAAACCTCCTTCCGGAGATGCTGGTTCCACTTCCTCTACAACTACGTGGAGGGGTTCTGCAAAAGTCACGGTAGGGCTAAAAGGTTCAGCTCCAAACTGATCCTTTCCTCCATAAAAGTTGCTTTGTGTTTTCGCATCAGCTGGAGGCTTCGGTGTGATGGACTCGTTCCTGCCACCTCTTGCAGAGTGGCCTTTATAAGCTGTGGTTATGGTTGTTTCGGGTTCTTGTCGAGACTTGGAAGTCGTATTATCTGAGGGAGTTGTGGACGATAGATTCAGTTTTCGTCTCTGTGAATTAATTTTTTGGATAACAGGGCTGACTTGCTTTGAATCTTCATCTTTTTTCATGTGCTCACTGCCTTTGTCATTAAAATCAGCGAACGGATCTGTCTGTTTCTCTTGACCAAAGATTGAATCAAGATCATCTGGTGTTATTCCCCGAGCTTCAAGTTTCTGCTCTTTTTGTACACCGCTGGTAAAAAAGTCATCTGCTTCTTTGTTGGGCTTCAGCTGTGACCATGGGTCTTTGGTGAGAAGCTCAGTACTGGGGAATGGGTCAAAATCAAAGTTCTCCTGTGCCTGTCTGCCTTTTGTGTCCATGCTGCTCAAACTTGATGTTTGGATGTAACTGTTCATATATTTGTCTGGTGTCACAGCAGAATCTTCTTGTTGTGCTTTGCCACTACCCTTCTGTCTGGGTTTGGCTGTGGGTGCATCCTTGTTCTCAGTGACTTCTCTTTGATCCTTTGACGGTGTTGTATCCAAGTCCGTTTGGCTTATTAGTCTGGGTGTGTGTGTTGCTGCAGGTGGAAGTAACGCCTTCCTTGATCCATTCCTGGACATCCCTGAGAAACTGTCTCTGTTTGAAGATTGAAAGAAGTCTGCTGCTGATCGAAGGTATGGAGGTGTGACTGAATTAGGGGGAGCTGGGGCCGCAAATGATTTTGATGAGATGGGTTTGGTCTCCTGTGGTTGTGTTTGATAATGCTTTATATCAGGACTCTCCTGTTGGAGTGAAGACTTCCTATGACTGGGTGCATGCTCCTCTGGGCCATCCACACTCATCTCTGCAGAGTCCCTGTTTTTCTGATTGACCTCAGCGATTATATGATCCCATCGAGTTTGCCCCTTCACTCCGTGTCTCTTCTGAGGAAACAGGGTTTCGTAATCAGGAAGTGGCAGAGACAGTTTTCTGTCTGGCAGTGGCCCATCTATCTCTACGCTTGTAGGGCTTGTGGCCTCTTTGACTGGAACTCCATTTTGGATCCCATATGATGGTGGCGTGGGGGCTCTTCTCTTCTTATCCGACATGGTGGGTGAAGATCCCGCAGACGACAAATCCTCTATGCTGCCACGAGGAGAACCAGCCGGGCTTTGGATTGTGATTGCTGGAGCCAGGGACGAGTGGAGACTGGAGAAAGTATCGGGGGACTCAGATGGGACACTAGAGAGGGTGGACTCAGCTGAGGAAGGATACAGCTGACTGGGGGTTTGGCAGTCAGCAGGTTCAGACTCCAGAGATTGAGTAAATCTGCCAAGGAGTGAAAACAAAGGCCTACAGGTCAGTGTGACCATCACATCACCTAAAGTCATTTTCCACCAATGTACAACCCGTCACCAATTTAACTAGCATCTCACACGTCAACAAAAACTATGAAATTCCCATATTACAACCTCACATGATTTAACCCATTGATTGTTCAATATCTACTCTTAACTACATTCCTAAAGGCTCCACTGTTCAATGTCAATTGCCAACCTAGTTTTAGCTGTGACTTGCTCACAGTGAGACATTTTGACCGTTCAATATGAAAAGACTACAATTTCTGCTTTAAGATGATCCCACTTAGATTATACTAGATATTCCAACATGGCATCAAAGTGTAAAAAAAATGTCACAAACAACTTTAAATGCCTCGGCTATCTGCCATCTAACAAACATGTCTGAAACAAAGTCTGTAACTATATCTGTACTGTCACATCAACAAGAACAAGCACCTTACCATTATGACTCAAAAAGAAAAGATTCAGTCCACAAACAAGTATAAAACCATAAAAAAACAAAATCCAATCACCCAAGACGTTCACAAGGAAAGAAACACTGTGGCTCAGTCAGTCCTTTTGAGCTCTGCGCAGCCCACAACCTGTTTCACAGAACCTTCAAAAACACTCCCAGATTCTCATCTGCATCGTGACCAAACTGGTCAAACTGGTCCATCGACAGTTTGATGGAAGTTTTGGCCATTCAAGACAGTCACAAGGTTGATTCAACAGGGACAAGGCGGAAGTTTCAGCATTGACACAGATGGTGTAGGGTGAAACTTAAAAAGGTGCTCTATACGATACCCAGAACATTAATATAGCAGCAAACAACTATTCACTATGTAAAGATATAGAGGTCACTCTCCCTCTGTGTGTGCTGTAATCTGAGCTTCTCCTTGCTTTGTTGACGCAGCCCGCAGCTGCGTGCTCCACTGGTTAGCTCATGGCCGTCACTCTGCACTGCTGTCATACGGTGGTTACAGCTGATAACGCCGCCTCGACCGACAGCGTCATTGCTGAAGCGTAGCACCCACCCTCTGGTTCCCCTCATCTTAACACTGTTAGCTCTGTCTGTAGTGATGCCTGTTTTCACTGTTAGCCACCAGCTCAGCTGTCGCCGTGTGGAGGCAATAGAAATGCTCCCAATTTTGCATTGAGCACCTTTAATAATCAAAAACAAGTGTTTTGATTTTCATAAATAACATTTGTGCCTCTAACTGGTACATGGATAACAAAGAAGAGAAAAAACTAATATTTTTTAGCTTTGCAATTAGTGTTAGGTCTTTTTGGGGGTTAAATAAAGTGCACATACCTACAAAGAGACGATAGTATGTGCAGTTACACTTGCATGCCTATTGATGGCAGCATTCAAATTCCGGTCACACGAGTCTAAGAATAGTGTGACTACAAACAAACAATAGCACCCACAGTCACATTGTTACGTAACATTAGTGCAGAGTAACTTGAGAGGAAGGCCTACCTGGGTTTGACTGCAGACACTTTAGCACTGCGGTTGAGGAAGGCCATGGCAGAGGGCATTTGTGTTTTACGGGTGAATTTCTGATCGTCAGCTGGGCTTTCATCGCTGCTAACTGGAGGGTCTGAGCTGAGGGGAATGTCCTCGAACGGATTGGAGGAGCGGGGAGAGATCAGTTCATTAGGATCTCCTAATTCGCTGAAAGGAGCCGTTGCGGGCAGCTCCTCCTTTTTCTCCTCTTTCTTCCTGATCATTCCAAACAGAGATGACAGCCTGTCGCTCATGGAGGCCTCCTCCTGTTGTTTCTGCTCCTCCGCTCTGCGGCGGTCCTCCTCCAGCCTCTGGTTTCCTGCTGCTTCCTCTTGCTTTCTCCTCTCTTCCTCCCTCCTTGCTTCATCCTCAAGGAAGCGTCTCTTCCTCTCCTGTTCCTCTTGGATTCTGCGCTCCTCTTCCTCCCGCAGTCTTTGGACCTCTACCCTGTGCTTCTCCTCTTCCTCCAGCCTCTTGGCCTCTGCTATGCGCCACTCTTCTGCCTGCTTTCTCTTCTCCTCCTCATCCTCTTGATGGTGCTGTTGCTCCAGTACTGCCCTCTCTGTAGCCTCATGCTGGTAGGAGGGGACATCTACACCGACTTCTCTGTATTTGCGGACATCCTCCACAGATCCTTGGCCTGAGCTGTTCAGACTGAGAGTGTCTCCGCTGTTCTCCACTGGCTCTTTCTTCTCTGCGTACACATGGTTGCCGTTGATGCACGTCTTGTCACTGTCTTTCTGCTTGGAGCGACCCAGTAGGGAGAAGGCACCCAGAGACACCTTGCTGTCAGAGCTGCCTGTCCGCTTGTGTCCCCGGAATTTGAATTTCTTTTTACCTGTGGGAGGACAGAGAAGGAAGCATGACGTTGTTGTTGACATGCAAAACACCATTATTTAACTATTTAAAAGGAAAGACAGGACTGTCAATATACAGCACGCACAGAGTATAGAAAGATTTATAGAAAGATGTTACCTTCAGGAGAGTCGACGTTGAGGCCAGATGAGCGGCTGCCACTGAGAGATGAATTCTTCTCTGGAAGAGTCCCCAGTGTAGACATGGACTGTGAGATGTTACGCTGCAAGTTTGATTTGGGAGCAAAGAGGGTTTTGAGCTTAGATTTCTTTTTCACTCCTTCAGACTGATGTGATGAGATTGACTGTGTGTCAGCCTCTCCATCGCTGTCTGTGAGGACATTGCTGACAGAGGGAACAATAGCCGAAGCAGAGTCAGAGAAGCCATCCTTTTTCTTCCCACGGACTTTGTCCTTCAGCTTGGACATGCGGGAGCGCGGTTTGTCCTGCATAGAAAGGTCAATCATGCTGGCTGACATGTTGTTTCTCAAAAACTGGATATCCAGCAGCACCTCCCCTCGAGCCTTGTCCTCTTTTCCACTCTTGTCCACCAGCTTGAACCATCTGCAAACGACAGAAAAAAACAAATCAGATGATCCAGATGGGATTTTTGCAAGATCATAGGGATTTCCTAAATGATAGGCTTTTTACATTTTAAACTTGGATGTCTTGTTCATTACACTGTAATAAATCCATATCTTATCAGGATATTTATATTAAACCTTTAAGACTTATTTCACCCCAATACAAGAAAAAAAACATGGCAACGTTGGGAGACATTTCCACCTGACCTCAGTGTATTTCACCTTGTTTCAGATAATGAGACAGAATAAGATAAATCACTGCCATACTATCAAGATTAATAGTACATGACTCTAAAACCTGTAAGAAATAAGTTGATTTGTACAGACAGTGGTTGAAAATAAATCATTCCAGGTGCAAATTAAATGTTAAAGAACGGTTTTTGATACAACTTTATGTTATGTAAAATGACACTTATGATTAATTTCTGATTAATAGTTTAATTTATTAATCAAGCAAAGCAATCACCTTTTTTCTGCATCTCAAATGTGATGATTTACTCTTTTGAGCTTTTTATATTTTTTTGTTGACATATACATTAACAGGTTCATTATTAGGTGTTAATGAATACATTGATTATAATAATAATAATAATTATTATTATTATTATAATTATGATTATAATTATTATAATTATAATTCTTCTTCTTCTGTTGGTTGGACAAGAAGAAGCAAATGGAAGACATCACTGTTGGGAACTTTCACGATTTTCTTTATTTTATTCTTTTTTTGTTACTTTATGTACTAAACAAATTATCGATTAATCAAAAAACAAATATTGACAGATTAATGAGTAATGAAAATAAGCATCAGTTGCAGCCCTACACTGCAAATGTAAGTCTGAGTCGATATGAATCTTATGTTCAACTGCTGTGTGCTCCATTATACAGTAATTATGAGTTGGGTTGGCCCTGGGCTCACTTAAGGTGTGGTTAAAGTAGGTTAAATGCAAGTAAAATATACGAAACATTCATACAGTAACTCAATCCCCTGGTTCCAATTAGCTCTGACCTCAAATGCAAATGTGTGTCTTGTTAGACCTGAGACTGACAGGTGTCATTAACTAGAGTACAGCTTGTTCCAGTTCCTGTTGGAAGCAACATGCCAGCCACAGATAAAGCCTGACAATTACAGCTTTGTTTAGGCTCACCCCTCATGTCCTCTCTGTGTTGCACAGGATCAGCACTTATTGTCGGCAAGGGAAAGGGGGGAGTGTTCTGGAGAGCGCTTTCCAAAACCAGGCCGAAAACAAGCAATTAGCGCCATTACATACCGGCACCTTCTGCTAGCACAATTAAAGCCGTGCCCTTGCTATTATTAGATGTACTAATACTGTAGCAGAAGTGCAAATTATGACAAGCCTATCCCTTTTAAACTCTTTTGTTGCACAGCAGAACCCTCCAACTGTGTCACATAGGTTTTTTTGGTAATTGGTAACACACATTTCTGTTCAGACTAGTTCACTTTTTCAAAACTAGACAGTTCAAACTCAACTTTACCGACATGCAACAGTTAATGTAACATCGAAAATGCACTAATGCACCACAACAACACTAACAACAGGTAGCATTACAATATGTAGCACTGTTGTCTTTGAAGTATCATTTATTTCTCCACAACAACAAAAAGAAGGTCACTTCTTTATTGCATGTATTGTGCTACCCTACAGTATGTCACAGAAATGAATAAGAAGTGCTGCAACATGCTTCTGGAGGCTTCATTTGTATGCCATTTTTGCATAGATACTTGTATAGGATAGCTACAGACGTAGATATACAACAGTGCTAGTCAACACTGCATTTGGCCACGAGTACTCATCCACATCGCACCTCTTGTAACCATCCCTGGCAATCTTCTGCAGATATATCCAGACATCCATCATTCACTCCGTATTGGAGGAACATCTAGTCATGTGGCTGGTGGTCATAAGCTTTCCACCTCCATGAGGAAAATAATTCCTCTGTGGGGTTGAGGAATGGAGAATATGGGCTGTAAACAACTGTGGCCCAACAAATTACAAAACGTTCTTACTTGCCCCCTTTCCTCATCCGGCACATCTTTCACAGAGGTAATCAAGGAATTAAAATAGGCGTTCAAGTGTTTTATGTCCCCATTAGGAGTTAATGCATTGTCATTTTTACATTTCTTAGATGTAGATGTAGCAGAATGTAGCACATTGCAGTGTGAAAAGTAGTGTTATGTTAGTTTTTTAACGTAATAGTATGTAAACGTGCAAAATGGACTGCAAATACAGAGAGATTTGGTGGTTGAGTTTGAGTGAGAAAACACGCAGTCATTTTGTGTCAAAGCAATGAAGTCATCCACAGTTTGGTCCACGGCGACTTCTGTTGTGTTGACTGTCGGAAGAGTTTTGAAATAGTGAACTCAGTATTGAAATTTTAACTTTAAAAGGTCACTGTGTGATTTCCTGTTTGATCATTTGGCAGAATATAATGCGGCCCTATTAAGGTTCAATCTAACCTTGTAAGACATAATCAGAGATATAGTGAGGATATAGGTCACTGAAATTAAATAGAAAACATGCAGCGGCATTAACCGGATAGATATCTGCAGTTCATATGGAGTTTACTGCCTCAGCATTCATGTTAGTGTCGTGTACTGCAGCAGACATCAAGGCAGGCTCTTCGGAAGGATAACAGTCAGGAAACAAGCATGGGAGTTAACCTACATTCCTCAAACACTTTCAAACATGCAGGGAGGTGCTGTGTGCAGAACGTGATGTAATGAAAGTCACACTGAGCCTAATTCAAACATTTCTCATTTCCCACCCTAAACTGAGCGTGCCAAGTCAAACAATCGCTAACTAAGTCTCAGCACAAGGACAGACTGTCACGTTCTCAGGCCAATCAAGAGACCGCCGGTTGTTTCTCATCTCATCTGAGTCGATTACAGCAGGAAATGCATAGCAGTACAGAGACAATGCATTATTAGGGTTATTAACAGGCTGACAGGGTGAACATGTTTTGTCCTGTTAGCATAGAAATACTAAGCCGTGCCCAACACACACGCTCACTGGTCCTGCTGGACAGGTTCCCTCTGTTAACTATCAAGGGCACTTCTCTTTACATGTCTAATGATTAACAGGACAGACTGTGTTTATCCGAGGAGTTGTTACCAGAGTGGCTTCCAAAAAAATAAAGAGGTCAATACTATAAAACATACAGTAGATGCCTCCTAAATATTGGTTTAACACTGACACTTGCATTTCAAAGGTTTTCAAGGATCATCAGGTAATAACACGTCATTTTAAAAATCATCCTAAAGTCACTGAAGGAAAGTGAAGGTGGTTCTCATGAAAATGAAATATGTCCGGATGGGAGATATTTTTAGCTCCACTCCTCTGCTCTTTGTTTACAAAATAAACACCGTGGCTCAGGTGTCTGAACAAAAATAAACCTGACTCTTCTGCAACAATTGTCCAATATTTTACCTCCAAATAGACTTGAAACAATAAATCGATTGTCAGAAAACTAATCTGCAACTATTTTGATATGGATTAAATGTTTGTAAGGGAAACAAGCCAAAGATTCACCAGTAAGTACGAGGCTCGAAACTGTTAGAATTTGCTGTTTTTGTTAAGTGATTATAAATTGAATATCTTTGGGTTTTGGACGATGGGTCGGACAAAACAAGTGATTTGAAGATGTAACCTTAGGCTTAAGGAAACTGTGACTGCAAAGAATGATCATTTTGCACAATTTTCTGGCCTTTTATAGACCAAAAAAATAATAGAGTGATCAAGGAAATGTGCGCTAGATTGATCAATTTTAAAATTATTATTACCACCTGAATGTAACATAAAAGCTACTGTAGAAACATGGCAGATATGAAGGGCTCATTCTAAGCTAACGAAAACACAACGATTCTTAGTTTCAGGTGATTATAAACTAATGAAAACATAGTTATGAATGAATATTCTATTGTATTTCTGCCAATAACTCCCACTAAATCCTACACACTGGTCCTTTAATGTCTGATGATTATGACAGTAAATGACTCCTATTCTCATTCAAACTCAAATACACGGCCCTATAACCTAATTTCATCTCGACTACACTCTATTGTGTCAGCAGCTCACTGTCAGCAGGAAAACAAAGTTTCGATGTCACACCCTGTATCAGCAGGACAGGATAGTAATCTAACACCACATGCTTCAAGGCGAAAACAGCGACATCCAATACCCTGCATGCTGGATCTCAAAGGAGACAGAGGGAGTGAGCCAAGCAGGAAGAGTGAAGGAGCTCAGACTTGGAAAAGAAAGCGTGAGGAATGTTCTTTGCCATTAAAACCTTACTGCGCAAACACGAGATAACATATCAGATATGACGGTGCAATTAAGTGAATGAGGTCATACTAGTGCTGTATCAAAGTTGCCCTTTAGTTGAGTGATAACTGGGAACTAACAACCACCACCTCACTCAGTCTTTACCAAAGGTCACATTTGGAAGTCAGAGTGTTAAACCATCTTTACTTTTAAAATGGCCCTTACATAAAAGGGTGTGTATACCCCAATTTAACACCAATTCAATGTTTTATTTTGACTGCTGTGTCACACCCATGTTACACCCGTGCTACGTCAAAACCACATGTCATCTGTAACACATTTGGGTGTGAGCAGATGCATCTGTAAGCTAGTAAATAGCCCAGAGGAATGTGCTACATTAACAGCAGAGCTGTGAGATCGATGCCAGGGAGCTGGCAGTGACAGAGTCGGCTTCACACCAATTTATCAAGGGAAAGTCTCAGCCAAATGTCAGGGTAGGTCCAACAGAGACAGAGAAGACAGAGGGAAGAGCTGAGATTACATTTATCTTTGACTGTTTTCCCACAAGCTCCATAGTTTTCTGTTTATCCTCTCAGACACTGATAAGAGGAGGGAGAGGAGAGAGGCTCTATGACACTGTTAACTTTTTAAGATTAATAGCTTGTGTGTTTTTTTTTCCATTTCGTGACCTATTTAAAAGTGTCCTGTATTTAAAAAATGTATACACAAAAGGTGTCATGGAAAGACCGCATCGTTCTCTGTCTCTAAAACTAGACTTGACCTGATTAGATGGCCAATATAAACTCAAGGATGGATGGCTAATTCACTGCTAAGTTTCACAGTTTACGCAAATGTGCAAATCAGGGAATGCTCTAAAATGATTGTCTCTCAATTGATTTGATCAGAGACACTGTTTGTTTACTTACAAACATCTAAAAGGAGGTTTTTTTGTGTGTTTATTTTTATGTTTCTATTGATGACAAATTCAAAGATGGATTGGCTGTCTCAGGTGATAAATACATAAAGACAAAGTTTGACCTCTGCTTGTGGTAAAGACATTGTTAAATGTTTCATATTTTGGATTACCATGTCAATAAAAATCACGATCAGGTAGGTGTTAGCCACAGCAGCTTTGTTACTGCTTTTTAAAAGGAAGTTTAATAAATACAACGTGAAAGGACTGTGATATTCCAACAAAACTTGCTAAAATATATTCATATTTTAAAGTTGGCACCAGAACAATTTAAGAAAGCCTTTAAAAAAGTTTGTTTTTATCTCCCCAACATTTTCCTTATGGATTATCACTGTAAAGTGTTTACTAATAATGAGTTTTTATTGATGATATACTAATGTCAACCTTAATTCTATTTCACAACTTTGTCTATTTACATATATGGATGTCTGTTAGCGTGTGTAATATTCTCTCTCTCTCTCTCTCTCTCTCTCTCTCTCTCTCTCAACCATCCTTATTAATATTTTATTCTCTTTTTAAAATTGATTACCCCTGTCTTTATGCAAAGTTGCAACCATGGATCTGACGCAGGCTCGGTTGACCAGGGCAGGAAAGCTGA